>CM036239.1:14602262-14777262 GCA_020698575.1 Bostrychus sinensis
GTCAGTAATACGATATATAATTAAGATTTTTCTAACCCAACTTTATTTTGTTATTGTTTTGAGCCTGTTTTCAGACAAAATAAGGTTATGGTGCTTTGTGCGCAGAGACTATAGCTCGAGGCATACGTTACATAACAGTGTTGGACAAAGTACTCAAAGTAAAAGTACTGTTACTTACTAGTACTGTTAAAAGTAGATTACTCAAGTAGAAGTAAAAGTACCCAACAAATGCAATTTGACAAAATTTTCTTCTTTGACTCTGAGTGTCAAACCCAGAACCTTCTGATTGTAAGTCAGATGTGTTCCCCACTGCACCACAGAAGACAAAAACTACCTTTTACTTCCTTAGACTATTTAAAGTTTTACTCAAGTAAAGGTAAAAATAAAACCATCCAAAATTTACTCATGTAAAGTAAAAGTATGCTCTACTAAATGTACACAGAAAGTCATGGGCGCTTTGAGTGCCCATGAAGGTGGAAAAGCGCTATATAAAAATGTGACCATTTACCATTTACCAAAGTACCTTTTCTTAAAAAAATGTACTTAGGTAATTTACTTGAGTAAAAGTATCTTTTTACTGTCCACCACTGTTACATTATAAAGTTGTAGTAACACTTTAGTTTAGGGTCCATTTATTAACCATTAATTAAGTGCTAGTTATCATGTTAGTTAGTGCTTAATTAGCTCTTAATTGGTAATTATAAAGCAGCTATTAACCCTTCATTCTGTGTGATCTACAACTAATTAGCAACAAATTCCCCTTAATAAACTCATAATTACTGTTCATTAGTAGGAAGTAAGGACGTCATTGGACATAAATTATGATCTTAATAATCTTACTCTTAGTCCTTACTTTCTACCAATGAACAATAATTATGAGTTTATTAATGGAAAATGTTAGTTAGTTGCTTATTAGTGGTAGAATATTTTCACACAGAATAAAGGCTTAATAAATGCTTTATAATTACCAATTAAGAGCTAATTAACCACCAACTAGCATGCTAATTAGCACCTGAACTAAAGTGTTACCAAAGTTGTTTATATGTTTCAAATATTTATCTTTACCTGTGTGATAAGCCATTGTTTGACTTCAAGGGTCGTATTAATAGATTTCCTGCCCTGCTCTAAATTATATGCCAATACATTTTTAAGGATTAAAATGGCAGTCCTTGTTGTAAATGAAATAAAGGACTAAAGTCAACATTGATCTTTTGGGTTTGTCAGTTGTAGTTCTCATAAGACTGAGTGAGCAATGTTCTGTTGTTATGTAACACTGTACACTCCCATAAGGCACACTCAAGGGGGGAAATAATGTGGTTTGGTTTCTTTTTTTTTTATTTAAAATATTTAGAAAAGACATGCAAGACCTGTTCTAAATATTAAAAAACCTTGAAAAAATTATTGTAACCCACCGCCTCTCTCTCTCCTATTCTGGGAAAATGTATATTTTATACTAGCAAGTTCAGTTGATAGAGACGTATTTATCAATTAAACCTGATCAGAATGACCGCGTTGAGAGACATAAAGACCTGGATGACAATTAATTATCTCCTCCTAAACCCAGAAAAAACAGAGGTCATTATACTTGGCCCCAAAAACCTGAGAGATGCTCTGCTCTGTCTGACCAGAGTCTCAGTGTAGCCTCAAGTTCTACTGTGAGAAACTTAGGAGTTTTATTTGACCAAGATTTATCATTTAAGGCTCATATAAACCAAGCCTGTAAAACAGCGTTCTTTCACTTGTCCAACATAGCCAAAACCAGAAATATTTTATCTAAACGTGATGCTGAAAAATCCGTCCATGCGTTTGTTACATCTCGGTTGGATTATTGTAACTCTCTGCTGGAAGCGTGCCCTAAAAACTGTTAAAAATGTTTTCAGTTTGTTCAAAACGCAGCAGCAAGATTATTACCAGGAACTAACAGGAGAGAACATATTACTCCTGTGCTAGCTTCACTTCACTGGCTTCCAGTTGAATTCAGAATTAGGTTTAAATCCTTCTCCTGACTTACAAGGCTGTAAATGGTACGGCCCCATCCTACATTAATGATGTTATAGAGCCATACCAACCAAGCAGAGTACTGCACTCTAAAAGTACAGTTGGAGGTAGAGCCTTTAGTTACCAAGCTCCTGTTTTATGGAATCAGCTTCCAGCTCATGTTAGAGAGGCAGACACAGTCTCTACATTTAAGGTTAGGCTTAAAATGTTCCTCTTTGAAAAAGCTTATGGTCAGGCCAGCGAGGAACAGGGTTAACTCCACAGCTGAAGCTAGGCTGCTCTAGGAGCTAGAAGCTGAGGGAAGTATGGTGCACTGAGCCTCTGTCCTCTGGTTTCATCTGCTGCTCCTCTTCTAACACTGTCATTAATACTATCTAATATTCTATATCTCAAATCAGTTCATTGCTATTCACAAGTTGTCCCTCTCTCCCGCTCCCCTCTGGGGGAGTGAGGACTGTTTCAGATGCCTGGCTGCTGGCAGATGTCCCAGTGAAGACTGGACCTTAGCTGAACCCATCTGTGCTCCTGTCCCGACCTGTGGGCCCTCAACCTCACCTCTGTGGATTTCCTCGACCTACCTCACCTCCACTCCCCTGTCTGGATGAATCCTTACAGAGCTGATCTATGATCCTATAGATGAGCTAACAGTCCTAGACACATTGCCTGTCCGTCCTGGGAGAGGATCTCTCCTTCAATGTGGGCTCCATAAGGTTTCTGCTTTTTTTCCCCACAGCTGGGTGGGGAAAAAGTTCTAAGGACAGGAGTGTCCTGGGTCTGTTTAGTTTAGAGTAGTTATTGTTTGTGTTGATTGTGTGTAAAGTCTGATTGTGTTTTTGTTTGATAAACTGTTTGTGAAGCCCTTTGAGGCGACTTTTGTTGTGATACTGGGCTATACAAATAAAACTGAATTGAATTCAATTAAATAAACAGTTTTATGTTGAATAGCTTGTTTTTTTGTATTACAGCCATGCATATTACATTAAAGATGTTTCATACTTGTGATATAAATGTATTGCAGTCGAGTGCTGTCTATTTGATGCACTACCTTCCATAAAGAGCTCGGAGATCTCCTCACTGCTTAGGTCTCTGTGGATGTCCACCTTGAAGCCCAGTTTGCTGAGCGTCCGGTGTAATTTCTTCTCATCCTTGCTCACTCCACGCCTCTTACCCAGATCCACCCCATGGTCGAACTGTCCCACTGACAACAGGACGGCCCGGTTACACAATCCTCTCTGCAGCGGCATGCTTCTCCTGATCTGCTATCTGTGGGAAGAGAACAAGCGGTACCAAGTTTGCCTTTTACTGCAGGTAACACCTCCCTGTCCCTATATGTACTACAGCTCTCTTACCATTTAAGGAATTCCTGCCGGTCACATGGTCACAGCGTGTGGTAAGAGCTTACTCCTCGTGATTGTCGTCTCAGGTGTGGCTGGTGGGCAACTTTTACAGTAGTAGATTTCCTGTAAATGAGGTTTCAGGCAGTACAGCCTTATGAGGTCAATTACTTAAAAGAGTTTTGATTCTTGAGGAGTGCTTGAGGTTTTAGCTCTATTACCCCAAAAAATATTTTAAAAATGGATGTGCATTGACCTGTATAAGACAATTTACTGAGTACTGTTTTAATATTACCTATTAAGCAATAAAAACTACTGTAACTTCCTCAGCTCTACTAAAGGAATTATTAATAGTATATTTACAGTGAGACATTTGGTGAACTGGTAACTTTAAGTCTCTTACTAACTAATTAACTGAATGAATGTGAGAGTGGTTTTCTGTCTGTGTTAATTCATTTATGATTGTTTATTCGAAATACATATGTACAGGGTGTCCATAAAATCTCTTTACAATTTAAAAATATATTACAAAGGCAGTTGATGAGATATCTTAATCAGATTTGCTCTATGTACTCAGTGGTTATCAAAGTTTTTAATCACATACGTACTGTTGTCAGACATTTACAGCTACCACGTTCAACGTTCAACTACCACAAGTCCTACACAAGAACTTGCGATTGTACGCTTACAAAGTGCAACTCTTACAGCCTGCACTCGAGCCAAATGATAACCCAAAACCAAAAGTTAGCAGTTAACACTGGAACGAATTTCTGAGAAAGAAATGTTCCTCACCCGAGTTTGTTTTAGTGATGAGGCAACCTTTCATGTTTCAGGGAAACTGAACACACATAATGTGAGAATCTGAGATCAGAGTCCCATGTGACTCGGGAACTTCAGCGAGATCATCCAGAGGTGAATGTGTGCTGTTCAATCACTGATGCCATTGCCACCATTGATGAGGCTCTGCTACAGCAAACATGGCAAGAAATCGAGTACCGTAGAGATGGACTAAATGAGGCAAAAAAAGTTCAATATCTACTCATTTTGTAATAATTTTCACACATTTGTTGTTGTAATTCATTTGCTTTTGTAATAATGTTTTTAAACTGTAAAGAGACTTTATGGACACCCTGTATAATTTAGTCCACAGATCTTGTTAGTCGTTAGCTCCTCCACCTCTGTTGCAAGAGGTCAAGAATTGAATCCCACCACAGGATGCCAAAAAATCCAGCCATTGCACCTATAAGCCTTGAATCCTTCTGGTTTTTGTGTTTACCTGAAAATGCAGTTCCTTGCCTGTGTCTAAGTCATGAGACTGAGCCTGCCTGGCTTTCTGGAGTCACCCTGTGTCAAGTCATTTTCTATGCTATATTATATGTTAGGCTGTGATGCCCAACATATTATTTTATTTTTATCTTCTTCCTCTCAGTCTTAGGCCAAAACAGATTTAGATGAAAGTAACTAGCACTGTGCTGAAGACAGCTGTCAGAAATTCCCAGGTTTCGTTATTTGATGATATTCTACTCATGCACTGGAAATTTCCTGCTTTGGAAAAAAAAAAAAAAAAACGTCCATAGGTCTGTTGGTGGTACTGTGCAAAAGCAAAAAGAGCACATACAGGTTAGTAGCCCTTAGAGGTAGCAAAACGCTTTCATATAAAGTTTAAATGCATTTATCATAAATGCCAGTTTAAAATGAACTATTCTTGCTCTGTTTCCCTGCCTGATATAATTTATTAGTCCACTAGTGACAACTATTGTGTGATAAGAGAGTCTCATGATTATTGTAAAGAGCAGGTAGGACAAGTAACATTAATTCTTCAGGTTAGTAAAAAAAAAAAAAAAAAAGACATAATACACCCTTTGTAAGTTCCTCCACTATTCTTAAACTGTGGCTTTAATCTGTTTGGACTCTGACTTAATTCATCAACATCCTTCAGCGAAAATAGTCAAAACCGTATTTACCTTTTAAACAAACATTTGTGTATTTATCCAAGGCATCATAAAACAATTATTATTAGCAAGTTTCTAAGAATTATTCAAATCCATCCGAGTGAGCTTGTTTGACCGTTTTTACATTTACCTAAACGCTAAGAAAAAAACATAACTTTTCTTTACCACAGCATACAGGAACTGAATGAATATTTATTAACTCAAGGAAGGATTTTTATAACATGAACATACCATTGAAACTCAGCTCTACCCAGTGAAAAAAAACTGTGTGCCACAAAACATTTGCTTAGAAATACAAAATGATTGAAAAAATGAGACTGAACATTATAAAGTTGCATAAAGAAAAGTTAGAAGTCAAATATTGACCATTATTTGTTATTTTTATACTCGTATAAAATGTGAGCGCTCTATAAAAACATTTTAAAAGAAAGCTTATGTACAGCATTTAGGAAAAGGTACAAATAGGATTCACCTTTATGTGTTTTGTTACTTTTTTATCTTCTCAGTTTTCACATGTGGGAAAAAACCTCAAAATGTCCTCACAGCGGATTGGCCCGTCGCAGAGATAATGGCTGTGGCTGATTTAAGGCAGACTGGTGAATGGCAGATTTGGGAGGGATAAGGAAGGGCTGTGAGGGCAGTGTGGGGGTGGTGCTCCTGGAGGTCGCCCTGTGAGGGGGAGAGGGCGGCTGGAACGGGGAGAGCGAGGTGTCCGAAGTGGATGACGGTGTGGAGGGTCCGGGGGTCACAGTGGTCCTCAGTGGTTGTGTGTTAGTGTGAGATCGGTGGGGCTTGGTAGTGAGGGACAGAGGCTGCAGCTGCTCGGCGTAGGGGGAGGCGTGTCCGCTGTAGGAGTGAATGTGCTCGGTGTGGGTGGGTGCCGGCGCAGCGGGGGACGCCAGAGCTGTGGTGGGGGTGGCCGGAGAGTCCAGTGACGAGGCGGGGCTGGCCTGGGACAGGTTTGTGTGCGTCAGGTGAGAGATGGAGTGTGGCTGGGTGTGGTGAGCGCGGCTGTGGGCGTGTCCCAGGGTGGTCTGTGGGACAGGCTGGTGAGGCTGGGGCA
The DNA here is from genome assembly GCA_020698575.1 of Bostrychus sinensis. NCBI lineage: Eukaryota > Metazoa > Chordata > Actinopteri > Gobiiformes > Eleotridae > Bostrychus > Bostrychus sinensis. Next base: position 14,608,610 of record CM036239.1, read on the forward strand.
TGGGGCTCAGGGTCTCCTCAGAGTCTGGGGGTCCACACGGCCTCTTGGGCTGAGGGGAGAAGTCCTCTGCAGAACCAGCAGATGGCACTGATGGAGAGAATGCAAAAACGGTGGTCGATACGCATCCTGACACCAAGACACTTTCTACAAGACAATTTGTCTCATGCACTGAATATTAAGCTAAATTTAGGTTTGTCCAATATGACCAAATACTTTATTTTCACCATTATAGAACATTAACACCACACATTAGCAATTATAATATGTGTCACTGCAACTTGGTCTTGCCTTCAATTTGAGATTCACTCTTTGCTCTCTTTCGCTTTTTCCTTTTACCCTAAACAACACAAACACATCAAAGAAGACATGTACAAGTCAAAACATAATTCTGTGTCCCATGAGCAGTGATATAGATGTAGTAAAGGAAACTCACATAGTTGTCTCTGGCTGACCATCCTGGATACAACTTTGAGTGAAGCAGTCTCTCCTTACGAGCCATTTCATAGTATTTAGATTGTTCATCTTTGGACAGAGAGTGCCACTGTGAAGAGAACATGCATTATCATTACAACAAGTACAACAACAGTTTTAGAAAGAAAAAACATGGTCAAAAACTGGACTACTTAAAGCAAGTGTACGTGTGGACAAATTAATGTAAACTTAACCTAAGTGACTGTGATATAAAGTGAAACCAAATGAAAACCTACCCTTTGTCCTAGTATCTGGTTGATGGTAGCGCTCTCTTTCACTTGGCACTGGGCCACCACTTTTGGCCTCTCGTCCCTCATGTACAACATAAAAGCATTGAGTGGCTTCTTGATATGAGGCTTTTTCTCATCCTCCTTTTCTGTCTGAGGTTCAGCTACAGGCCTTCTACAAAATTAACAACAATACAATATCAGAAATGCATCTGAAATCACAGTTTCTGGTGTAGTTAGAGTAACAGTACTGACCTTTGTTGGCAGCTGACTCCAGGCTCCTGCTTCACTGTGGGGACAATAGCCGGGTGAGGAATGGACGACTGCGGTGTAGGCACCAAACGTGGAGAAAAACTACCGGACACCAAACTGTAAAAAGGTATACAAGTCAAAACAAGATTCAAGTTTAGGACACACTAGAGGATTGTTAGCCTGATTCAGGACCTAATTTGTGTCTCCCCAAGTTCAGGAGGTGTGGCTTTAATAGGACTTTTGCAAACAATTATTTGTCATGACAATCCTCATGTGCGGCATCAGTACAGTTATGTTACGACTCTTTGTCATGTTGGAGCCTCGCCAGAATCAAATTGTAAATATCAAGCATGTGTGATATTTACAATTTTTACCCTTGACTATACCGACACAAAAACGGCAACAGCCAATCAGAGCGAAACTTCAAGTGGCAAGTATACATTAAAGAAACAACTGACAGAAACACAGAAGCACTGAATACAAATACTAGAAATAGCAACATGAGGAGGCATAAAGGAATTACTCTCCTACTCACCTCCAGCTTGTACTGAAAATATAAGGTAAGGTAGACTTTATTGTCCCTGTGGGTAAATTTGTCCTCTGCATTTGACCCATCCTTCAGTGCCACTGGAGCAACCTGTAAGGAGCAGTGCAGCGCCTGGGGACCCTTCTCCAGATCTTGACCCAGAATCCTGGTCTTAACTGACTGTATAAACTGCTGCTGCAGAGTCTTCTCTTATTATCCACAGTCTCATTATATGTTCTTGTTTTTTTCACTGCAAATTGCAACGTACATGCAATGACAACCATCTGACCGTGTCGGTAGTCCTCTATCATGTTTGTAACTGACTAAATATAAAGGTCTTGGCAATATTTATTATAAAGAGTAAAGTAAATCCTGGGGTCTGCAGAGTGACGAGGTGAAGTTAAAGCTACAGTGAACAGGAGACTACTTCCGTTGTGCCACCAGCTGTCTGTGTATTACTCTCAAGTTCTCTGCACCATATTATCACATTTTAATAACTTATCATATAAAGACACAATTTTGAAATTATGGTTATGTTTGTGGTCTACCCTCCACAGTTGTAAAAGCCTCTAGTGTGTCCCCAGCTTAAGCCATTAGCTTATTAGACTTACCTTGACATGGAGGCATTCATAGCCAGGGCAGCAGGCGAGAAACCACCAGCTCCAAGGGGATACATTGGCTGGCCAGGCCTATAGTGAAAAAATAATAAAAATAGGTTAAACCAGAAATTCCGTAAAGATAACTATTTAATATTTGATAACCAGGCTAATTTTACTTACAGCCATCCCAGGGGATGTGGTATCTGAGCCATCCCACCAGGTGACATGGGGTAACACGTTGCATGAGGGGTTCGTGAAAGCCCTTCAGTAGTAGAAGTGAAATTCACAGGTAAATTCATAGGTAAGGTTTAGATGATAATTGAGGTTATTTTTACATTTAAGCTATCCTACCTGCGTCAGGAGAGAAACCAGGTGAGGCCCTCTGAGGAGAAAAGGCCTCAGGACTGTAGGAGAGCAGTGGGTGCAGATGTGGCATATGAGGATGTTGCACCACTGGCACGTTGTTAGACTGAACAGAAACACAATTTAGCTAAACAGGGTGCAATAGTATTTTTTGTCCAGCAGGTGTCAGATTAACCATACTAAAAAAAGACTTTTGGCCTAGACACCATGTGACACTTAAAGCTGACAATAAAAAGTGACTTTTAACCTAAAACAGAGTTTTACGGATAGAACAGAGTTTAAGGATGTTTACATTTATACTAACTCTTCAATAAAAATGGCCGATTTACTACATGTAACACTAAAACTATCATCTGAGAAGTCCCATCTGTCTGTCAGTGCTCTTACCAGGTGAGTGGGTGTTGCAGAGTCTCTGATTGTTGCTCTTCCTGGGACATCAAGCAAAGGCCACTGGAATGGCAGATACTGTGGGGATAGGGTGAGATATAACAGTAAGTCTTTTATCTACATGTGCTCAAACACATCACTCGGCATGCAATTTCCTTAAACCAGGATCAGGTAAAATGATCACTTTTTAAAACACTGGGTGGTCACTGGTACACTATGATAAGTTTAGAGTTTAAAGTTTTTAAAGTTTGTAGAAACCCACAGGTAAGCAGCAGAATGCTGTGGTAAGGGTACAGCACTGATCTCCTATCATCCTAGATGAGTGCTGAATAATGGTAAGCAGTGATTCAAGCGTGAGGCTTATGTTTACATTCTTTGTAAAGATTGTTCAGACAGATTACACTGTGAAGAATATCATGGCTCCTATTTGTATTGTATTGGTTAAATACATTATCAATGAAATTAGACCAACATATTAGGTTTGCAGAGCTGTTTGCGTGCATTCTCAGACACACACACCCCTGGATTTTGAGCCCCACAAAGACGAGGGACCCCTCAGTATTAGTGGGCCCTTCGAAGTAACAAGAGCACACACAGAGTACTCCAAGTCTGCCAAAATTTACCAGGGTCCTACTGTTGACCAAGTTGTCTGGAGCAGCACAAAACTCCTTTAAAAGATCTCTGGTGCACATTCAACTCTGAGTGACGTCAAAAGACTTTAGCCTTTGACCCCGGACAAGAGGAGAGATGGACTGCTCTGTGACCTGTAATATGTTCTCCAAGGCACCTAGTGTCAATGATTTTATCCTCTGGTGTTCTGTTCTTGATACATTACTGAGCAGATTATAACACTACCAAGAGCCCATATCATTAAAATGATAAATGGTTAGTCAAGCAGACAGATCGGGGGAGGGTTCACTGTCAGCTCAGTCTGAAACGTTCATACTTGCTATAGTTATTAAGCCTCACAATACTGCTTTACTATAGTTCATTACATAAGACAATTTGATTTATTTTTGGGTAAGTTTTAGGTCATATATTTGCTCAAACTAAGTGCACTGAGATAGTTTATAACTTAACAGTTTAGTAGTGTTTTAGTGTTAAGAGTTTTATTATGATTTTTCTTGTATTGTCTTAATTGTGCAAAAGAACATATTTGAAAACACTTACACTGCAAATACCCTTTTTCATAGTTCATGGATGTGTAAAATAGACTAATGTACTGAGTACTAATAAAAAATCTAACAATCAATGCCAACTGATTAGAAATTTTCTAAACTTTAAGCTGTGTACCGGATACATACTTTCTGGTTGTCAAGATTAGAACCATCTCTTTTATCTATTGAGATGTGCATCCAACAGTGGCCACCACTACCTGTTTGAGAGGGCCTGGTTCATGATTTTCATGTTTTAGATTAAGTACAGTTCAGAAGTCTGAATTATTACTGTTACTGGAACTGTTTACTTGTAAAATTATTCTAACAATGTTCTGACTCTATTTTCTCTCTCTTGACCAATAAGTTGCAAACATGAGTTAAGGAAAGGTAGTGAGTAAAAGTAATCACAACCATTCAAGTTTTGAATCAGCAAAACAAAGAAACACACCAGCCACTAACAATAATTTTACTAAATTATTCTTTATTATGTGCAACATTTACTTAAGCATAACTTTCCTATGCTTCACTTAAACACACACATCCATTTTATAAAGTGTACATAGAACCTCACACTATCACATTTCTGTCCTGGAGAATCATACACATGCACACACACCATACAAAGAAGCTCAGGCAGTTACACCGTGCTGCCCCCACCTCCACAGGCCTGAGGAAGCTCTGGCTGAGTGCTAACTGAATCCAGCTGTTGGAAATACCAGGCGAATCAATGTACACAGTCACACACACACCAGCACAATCACAGTCTATTACTGAGGGAAGCATAAAATTGGTGTGTGACTGGAGGGAAAGTTATTAGGCTCACTGCTGCTTACAAAACACTCCACTGAGCACACAGTTAGCTGCAAGACAAAGAGCTATGGCCTCAACATACTCAGTCTTTTCAGTCTCACAATTCACTTTAATTCAGTTTTGTCTTAATATTGTCCTGTGTTGTTGTCTGCATTTTTACTAGTTAACTTAATTCCTAAGCTCTTCATATGCTCCTATTACTTCATTCACCTAAACAATGTGATTTTCTTCTATAGACAAGAGTTTCTCAAAAGAATTCTCAAAGGAAGTATCATCTTAAGCCAAACAGTCACCTTACAGAACAAGTTGAGGTTTACAAAAGTATTAGACATGTACTGCGTTATACATAAATATTAACAAATATCTAAAGGATAACACCAGTCCACAATACTTAACTTAAAATAATCCTTTCAAATATGGCTTTTCAGTAACCTGGCAAAAGCCAGATTGTGATAACGTTAGCAAAGAGTTGCTAACAGGTAAGCTTTTCACACTAAAAGACGCTGTAGTAATAAAAAGTAAAATGTACTATTAAAAACTAAAAAATACAGTTTAACATGCTATTGCTTAAATAACAAAGCAAAACAAGCAATTTGTTCATTTGGGTAGAAAAGTTATAAAAAGGCACACAATAGTTTAGTTTTTCATACTATTAATAGTTATGGAATTAATCCCAGTGTTTTATTGAGAAGAAAAAACCCTGAGTGGACTAAGAAGTGAAGTACTTCCTCCTGCCACATGACTAAAATCCCAACATAGCTTGGAACAAATCCAATCTGAGCTTTTTCAGATATCCTGCCTAGAGACAAACATATGGACTGAAGTTCAAACAGTATACATTGAGCATTGTGTATGTTGGAGCTTGTTTTTTTCCACCTGGTATTTTCAGACTTTGCAGACAATGTCGAGTAAACAGAGGAATTGTGGGGTTGTTTAGCATTGCAAAAAGCACCTTTAAAAAGCTCACACTTTTTTGACACGCTGAGAAAATAAATAGATAGAGACAGAGGCCCACATGATCTCCTCCAGGATCAACCCCACACGCATACCTGATAGCTTATCTCCTGCCATTCAACGCTAGTCAGGTGTGAGCTTCTAGGACCCAACGGTAATTCAAAAAAAGCCCTTAACTGGGACACACTGGGCTGATAATCTGGCACGGTCGGAGACGTGAGTCTGTTTGGTGTTTTCTGCATCATCGACTGCAGTGGGAGGCAGGTGGACCTAGTTTTGGCCGATTAAACATGTTGAATTGACGTCAGGCGCCAGCATCTGATTGGCCATGTGCACCATTGACAATTTATTATGAAGCTCTCGATTAACATTAAATTGTACGGGACTTTTGTTCTAACAACTATTTATTATGTTTCCTACATCAGAAACACTTGTGTGGTACAGTTAGCATATCTGAGCTTGTAGCTTTGTGCAGACAAAAACAGCTGCAGTAATCCAGTCCATTTATTCATTCATTTAATAAGATGCATTTAAAGCACACATAGCATACAGCACACAGCATATGATAATTATTAATTGATAAATACTTGAATAAAATACTGTAGAGTTTGTTTACAAAAGCCTATTACCCGCATAGTTTAGCCACTAGCACCGCCTGCTGTTATGGATAGTTACTACATTAGTATTTAGTTACTACGCCTTGCACATGCGCTGAACCTACAAGCTGCTTTGTCACTGATCTAGGTCGCCCTGGTGTGTCTGTAGCCACTTTTTGCAGCAGCCAGGGGAGTAGTGAGGTGACAAAGCAGTTGCCCGGTCTCTTCTGGCAGCCGTCAAAGTTTGGTTGGTGTGTCACAGCCTTTATATATGCACCGTAACCTGGACCTTCTCTTGAAAGGCTGAGACCCACCAAATCAACACCTCATTGCTGTCAGAAGAGGCAGGGCGACTGCTCTGTCTCCTCAGGGCTCCCCTGGCCAGCTCTAAAAGTGGCTACAGACACACAGAAGTGACTCAGTCCCACTACCAAGCCGCCAGTAGTATCTGCATCTGCAAGAGGCAATATCTATTAACAACAGGCAGCGCTGCAATATTAGGCTTCTGTAAAGAATCATCCCCAACACTTAAGTATTTAACTCAAGTATTTATGATTGAGAAATAATCATATGCACTACATTAATCACATCTTATCACATTAATTAATAAAATTAAATGAAATGGATTATTGCAGCTGTTTGCCTAAGAGGGCGGCTTTTATATTTTCGTCTGCGCAAGGCTACAAGCCAAGGTAAGCTAACAGCAGCACGTTAGTCATGAATGTAGGAAACATCCTGAATAGTTGTTAGGACAACATTTTAATGTTAACCGTGAGTTGTATGACAAGTTGTGAATGGAGCACACAGCCAGTCTGAGTGCCCCTTCAATGCCGATGCCTAATGCCCGGTCAGCATGTTCAATGAAATCTGGAGTGCGTGCAAACTTGTTTGTGGCTTTACTTTTTTCTGAGTAGTTAAGTTGCATGTTTGTTCAAATGTACAGTGACAATTTTAGTACATGCACTCGAGTCACTGCACAAGACTCAACTTTCAGACATTCAGACATGCTCCTCTTATGTGTGAACTCAAATCCTGCCGACATCCTAGACTTCATGATGTCACATGTCGGGAGACACTCCATACTCTTTTTTAAAACACTGATTTGATGAATTAACTTTAATTAAGCTAACTTTATCAAACCCAGCCACAAGCCATTGTACTCTTTGTGCCAGTCCCAAGCCCAGATAAATGAAAAAGGTTGTGTCAGGAAGAGGATCTGGCATAAAACTAATTAATATGCAAATTACTGTACACAAGAAAGTAGATTATTTGCTGTGAAGAATCTAAAAGGAAAAAAAAAGGAATAAAATAACTTAAAATTAAATGATAATATGAGCAGATACATCTCCAAAGGGACTTGGAGTGTAAAAATAGACAGATAGGATGATATGACATACTGCCCCATCTTTTACCCCCACTTCCTGCCCTGGGTAGAAGATGAGTACAGTAAACAGCCTGTATTTTGACTCAGGTAGCGCCAACTAACGATAGTTTGTTTACCTTGACTTGCCTTCAGACTGGCAGGCGCATCTCCTCCTCATATAAACACACCTAACACACTTACAGAGAGAGCTGAAAAGTACACAAAGTCTCCATTGTGTAAAGAGAAACGCGAAGGAGGGCCGGCACAGGAGAGGAAGAGGAGGAATAACTGTGTTGTCTCAAGGCAACATGCAGTCTGGGCTCACGCTGGCTACAGACAAACAGAGCAGGCAGTCAGATGCCACGGGCAGCATGTTAAACATAATGAGATGTAACGATCCCCTGCTGGAGCCATGCATTAGGACCATTCAGACCCTAATGACAACAATAAGCCACTAACACAAGGGGAGGGCCATACAAAGCTGAGGAATGCAGGTGTTTGTGTGAGCGGCCTAGGCTGTGTGTGTTTAGCCCACATGTGTGTGTCTGGGCTAAATCCGCAAAGGAAAGAACTTTCAAAACACAACAGAATCACGAAGAGTGTCAATGGACAATCACTGCTCCCGCAAACATCAAAATTTCCTATCTATATACCTCAGAACATGGTGAATAAAATATTTGGTTACCAGAGAGAAATACTACTTTTGTGGATGTACAATATTAGCACATGGTTTAAGGCTAATTTCTTCTTGACTCTCCTCTCCAATACTCTCCTTAAAGCTCTCAAACATTTTAAATGCTTTGCTGCACCAACAAATTATTTTTAGATAAGTGTCCATGAGAGTTACTGGATTATACCATCAGCTAACATCCATATAATCTGAGCTGAGCTGTCATAAAACTCCAGGGAATGGGAAATTGAGCAAAACTCTGTCAAGACTGCTGTGTAACTTGCAGCTATAGCAGCTAATCTGCTGCTGTTGGAGTACAGCTCTGATGAGAGGTTATTCCTGCTGCAGGCAGCCAACTGCACTGGGAGACTGTGTCCAGGCCTGTCTAACCCTGTACCATCACAATCCACCTTATCATAACAGGCTGCTGGCTGGGCTGGCTGCCATCTCCCTCACTCATACATACACACCCAACACAACGCAAACCAAATGCATGCACACAAAAGATAGGTTTCAAGACAATGAAGAAGCAATGGTATCCAGGCCTCAATTAGCAAAACAATATGTCTGCAACATAAAGCAGTGTGATCTTGCACACAGGGCAGCTGAGGTTTAAGTTACCCGTGAACAAGTTAATCTCTATAACATAATCACCTCATAAACTTTTCTTGAACTCTACATGTGAGAAAGTCAGACCAAGGCAAAAAAAAAAAAAACTGCTACGGTAACAAAAACATCAAATACATATATAATCGACATATAAAAAGGTCAGAGCTGAGGTATGAGTCAGTGTGTGAATAGTGACTAGTGACAACAAAAATATAAACTTACTGTCCGTGCACTTGGTGTGAGAGCTCCATTAGTGAGGTATGGGCTGCAAAAGTTTCCCAGGTCTGGTATCATAAAAAATGGATAGCCCGCATAAGGAGAAGGCTGAAACAGGCCTCCATCCTGTCTCCTCAGTGCTGTAAAAGTAAATGTGGAGAAACTTTATTTGTACAGTCAACGGCAAGAAACATGACTGGCACAAATAACTCTGAGGGACAAAAAGATAACAACATTTCCACAAGTAAGTACTATGTTTATTACCTTCTTGAAATAGTTGACTTTGTCTGGCTCTGCTCTCCAAATCTTGACTGGGCTTCGGGCGTCTGTCTGCCTGCAGAGAAACCACACACACAGCAATGTAAACAAAGCCAAAGGAGTGAGATTGCGCTGGGGGATATTTTATCGACAAGCTGGACGGGGCAGAAAAGTTTCCTCTCTTGTCTAACTTACCTCTGAGTCCGAGCTGCTGTTTGTCTCTGACTCATTCACTAAAGACGACTTGACATCGTCCAAGTCCCGTTCAGCAGAAACATTCCTCTTCTCTTCTTGCTCTCCTTCGTCTTTAAAAGCAATAAGTTCGTCACTTGCTCCCAAATCATCGCCGTCTCCTCCGTTCAGCTGCGGCATGTTTGGACGCTAGCTGGACTGGCTAATCTTACTTCGACCGAGTTTTACGCAACACTGTGTAAAACCAACCAGGAGGCAAAAGGCCAGAGTGAAAAAAATATGTGTGCCGTTTAAAGTTAGTCCTATAGCATGACACCAAATGGTCTCATTAACGATCTGGTTAAAGTGGATAAAAAAGGACAAGCTAACAGGCTAGCTAGCTACTACCTGCGCGTCCTTTGAATTCCTGATGTGCGGAGCCACGAAGTCCGTGTTTAAGTGAGATTTTGCGAGAAATAACTCAGTATGGCGCTCAAAAGTCAACACAGTGACATAAAAGCAATCGGTTTCCCAAACAATTGACGAAGAAGCCAGTAATATGGATAACAAAAAGCCGAGCAGCGTGCGTCTTCACTCGGGAAAAAGTTTCTTGTGCAGTTAGTCCAGTCCAGTGGGAATAGCAGAGGCCCAGTTTGCCTTCTTCTTTAATTCTTGCATCGTCCCTCCAGCTTAAAGCCACGCGTAACGATGTTTATAGTGTCCGTTTCCGCGTGATACATTCCTTGGTGGCTCAAGACGATTTTTCTGATCGCCTCCCTGCGATATGGAGGCGTGGGAAAGCAATAGGCTGTGGTTGTTTCTGAAGTGGAGTGGACGGAAAAGACAGACGAGGGTTGTAGGTCTGAGCGGGGCGGGGGATGTGTGGTGCTGGGGTAAAGGGAGTGGGAGTCTTTACAGATCCAGGAACAGTTGTACACCACGCTTTCACAACACCAGCTCCAGCTACACTGATCTTTAAACAGGCACAACAGGTTTCCTTTCTGAGCAGAGGAGACACAAAGAGCAAGAGGGAGGGGTTTGTGAGAAAAAAAGAACACTTTTCCAACTTAAAGGAGCAGATAGACACTTTTGCTGTGGGTTCTGAGGAAAAAGATCATTCAAAAAGGTTAACACTGACAACTCCCCTTCTACAAATTTTCCTTTAAGTCATTTTAATATCAAAGCCACAATCCAAGTTTTAACTCAGAGACCCAGAGACCCACCTTGATAACAACTAGGCCTAGGACAACATTATACCACACAACAGTAATAAGATTCATTCTCACATGACTCCTGGTGTTGGAGCTGAGGAGCACAATAAGGGCCAGTCACAGGTCAGAGCCGTGACCAGCTGTAACAACCATACAGGGAAACATGTGTTATGTCCATCAGTGCATGAGTTTACATTACACAGCTTTGTGGTATATCCCACAATACTTATACAACAAGAGCAGGTCTGCACCAAACAACACACACTCAGACGCTAACCTTAATCCAACTGAGATAACATATTCATTCTTAACATGTAGACTAGTTGTTCTAATATGCAACGGTTTCCTCACTGGGGCCTAGATTTTGGCCCCACAAATCCAGGGGACCCATCAATTTTGGTGGGCTCCCTATCACAGGGCCCTTCAAAGTGATATAAACAAGAGAAGAGTACACAGTGTCCTCAGATATTAGATAATGAGTAAGATTTGTTCATATGAAGTATTGACTCTTAGCATGCTGCATAAATGTGATCAGACCATGTTTTTTTGTCTTAAAAGACTGATTGTTGGATGTTTGGGTTTGGCAGCCAACCAAAATAACTGCTATAAAACATTTTGTCTTAACACAAATATAAAATCCCAGGTGACTTTACAGTCAGGGTTGCTTTATTAACATATGTTATCCAATAAATTTAAAAATATCCAGTTTCACAGGGCAAAGCCACTTTGAAATATATCATGCAGATATCATGTGTGATGACCTAGTACTAACTTCAACAACTATTACTACTACTATGATTAATAACAATAATCATAATAATAATGTATTAGATTTATATTGAGCTTTCCAAGCCTGAGTATTTCAAAGGACTAAACATTATCCATTCAGTCCTCAGTCACACTCATGGTGGTAAATGTCTATGGCCTCTCTGACCAGCACCAAACACACATTCACACTAAAACATTTATACATCAGGCGAGGATCGACCCGCCAAACTTCTGGTTAGTGGGCAAACAGCTCTGCCTACTGAGCTACTTCTGCCCCATTAATACATTACACATGATAGTCCCCAGAATATACCGCATAAAATATTAAAACCAGTACTCAACAACCTTTTACAAACTGCAAACTCCATAAACTCCACTCCATAAATTAAACTGTAATTTAGTTCAATGGTCAATTTAACACTATTAATGTTTATGTAATATTTTATCTGCCATCACAATGTTGATAGTAACCTAGTTGCAAACAGTAAACATCCTTTATTTTTCCTTTCTGTTTTCCTGGCAAGGATCTCCAGGAGTCCACTGTCCTCTCTGCACAGCATCTACCAGCACAGAGTCCACAGAGAGCTGCCTCCAACATCAAGCACCCCACCACAACACGGGCTGCACCTCTCCCCTCAGGCCAGAGGCACAGAAGGGTGAAACACTTTGGACATCCTTTCACCACAACAACTTTAATACAGAAGTGTATTTCAGTGGCTGGAGTTAAATTATTGAACTCATTGGAAAATAATTTAAAAAACTCATCCAGTTTTTTTCAGTTTAAAAGTTACTGTAATCAAATAATATGAATTGCCTAAATAATTATTATATGGAAGAATGATCCTGTTATTGTAAAAGTATTTTTTGTAAGTGTTTGTTGTGAGCGTACAATGTGATGTTATTGTTACTATAACTGTATAGGGTTTTTTCAGACCATCCTGTATTTTTGTTTACTTGGTTTAGAGAAAGGGGCAGGTATTATAAGATTTATCTTCTTTCTGCTCCTTTTCGATTATGTAACAAATGGATGTAAATTGTTTGTATTGAAACATAGCTAGAAACAATTGTGAACATGATCAAAACAAATAATAATAAATAAATAAAAACACAGGACCACCAGACTCAGGAACTCTTTCTTTTCCTCTGCCATCAGACTCCTAAACAGCTGACAGGAGTTTATAATAATGGACTACTTCATGTAAATATACTTCTCTGTTCACATTTTCAGTTTGTACATTTTTATTTTATCAAACATCTGTACTGTGTTGTGCACCTTTATGTTTGCACATGTAAATGTACTGTTAATGTTTTTTTTTACTCGACTGTTGCACAACAGCTAATGTAGCACTACACATTTATGTATATAGTATTATAGTTTATACTTCTATTGTATTTTACATGTTTTTTTTTTTTTTTTTGAATGCCTTCTTTGCTGATTGTTAAATTATTATTGTTTATTTTATAACTTAGATTTTATGTGGTGTCTTACTGTGCATATGACAATAAACACTTTGATTCTTGAACCCTTACAACACAGTTACCTACTGTTCTTTCTTGTATACAGTACATTTTCCCATTATGTAAAATGTGAGCAAAAGAAACCACATCTGGATTCAGGGATAGGCCTAACTTCTCCAGTTTCATTTCTAATATAACAGGAAAAGAGGTTAAAGACTGCGAGTGTTCAGTGTCTGCCTCAGTGAAGGCTCGGTCTGTTCTGTCGTGTTGCACACTTTTGAGGCACTTTACAGCCTTGTTACACAGAGAGATGTGGGTCTGCTGGGGTGGAAAGAGTGCTATTGCCAGACACTAAAACAACTATTGTGAGCCGGTCCTGACAAACACAAACAAAGTCATAGCAGCAGCTGGGCATATCAGCGATGGGAGGATTATACTGAGGCTTCAGACTTTGGCTCAGAGCCAGAGAGTGCAGCTCATTTCGCCTGGAGCTATGTTGGAATTGGGAAGAGCGAAGAAGCACAGGGGTGTCACCATTATACCCTGCAACTGCAGCGCTCCAATCTACCCTCCACACTGTGTGCTACGATAAGCATGTGTGTGTCTGTGCAGTGCATATGCTCATGGGAGAGTGCAGAGATGTGAGAGCCTGTTGGTATAGATCAAATCCCTCAAAAGTCAACTGGATATTGTATGTGTGACAGGGGCCATGATTTTACAATGTAGAAACCAATCAACGCATGCCAAACATGCCATGCAAAAGTTATCGCTATTGCAGTAAGCACACAATTTATGTACTTTTTTTTTCCTTCATAATGCTTGAAGGACTCATGCATATGCATCTTATTAAATCTGACAAGGGCAGGTAAGAGTGCAAAAAGTAATGGAAAAAGGCCCATCAATGGGCAAACAAAGAGAAATGCAAAAGTGCCTCAACAGTAAAAGAAAACACAGAAAGAAACACAGAGGGGGGGTTGTGAGCCAATGGATCCTAATTGCCACCAGGCTGTTCTCCACAGGGGCCACAATTGAGTTGCGAGTGGTAGCAGTAATGTTTATGTTTATGTAAGTTTTTTTTACACACAAATGAGAAAAATACATTCACTGTTAATGGTATATGAATAGTCTCCTGGTGGTCAGTGTAATGATATATTTTGATGTGGCTCATGAGTTTTGGTGAAACTGCCATGGTGAAGAATCTAGAAAAAAAGCAGAAGTGAAGCAAGCATAATGAAAAGGTTAAAAATGTTATGAAATACTGATGTAGGAAGTGAATAATACTGTAACTATCACACCCCCATAAAGAGCTATGATAAGCAAAAGGTACATCTCCTTAATAATCAGTGAATGCATTGAAATCTCAAAGGCTTGTCTGTATAAGAAAAGAACATCAACAAATATTAAATGGACACCTGGTTGTATCTGTCAGAAAGCTCCAAATGGGCTGTGGTTGCATTTTCCAGCAAGCAAATTTTCAAAAACATGCATCAAAATCCACAAGCACAAAACTAAGCACAAAATCAAGGTTTTGCACTGGCCACCGCAGTCCCCTGACTAGAATCTCAAAGAGGATTGAACTAATGAGGAGAGTTCACACAGGTGGACACTGAAACCTGAAGGACCTACAGAGGCATAATCTCAGATCCATTTTCATCTATTTTCCAACCTCATCAGCCATTACAGGAGAGGACTCTGAGTTGTTATCTTGGCAAATGGAGGCAGCACAAAGAGAGCTAATAATAGTAGCACATACACATAATAAATACTGTATATATTTTTTAGAAAATGTATTATGTTTGCAATGGTGTTTTGTTTCAATTACAACCTATTTTTTTATTTATATTTTGAGGAAAGGATTTAAAGATAAAACAATGAAGATATTTTTGAAAAAGAAAATTGCTCATATATTATGCTCAAGGGTGCCAATATTAGTGAAGGGCACTGTGAATACCATGTTACTATTACTCATTGATTGATTAAACTAATTTGCCCAGAAGGTACATTTCACAAAAGTACTTAAATAAATACATTCATTCTGTAAAATTACCTAGTTACCTTTTCACCAGAGTAGTCCCTAAAATTTTGTGAGCAGGGTGCACTATTAAGTAGGTACAACCTGTCTGTTGTCTTTGCTGCTTTAGGTCTTGACCATTTCTGGTGATTAAAGGAGAAGCACATTTTGTCTCATGTGTGAGTGTTTGTTCTATAGTTTGAAGTGTTTTGTAACACCCAAAGCTCATTACAGCAGAGAAACACAGAGGAAATGAGACACTGTAAACTTTAACACACAGCCTCTGTCCACACTCCAGGCCCCCCACCACCCCACCCAGGTGAGAGATGCAGTACTTTTACACACCTTTACAACTAATTAAAACTTAAGACTGTGGGGTCCCCCTCTTTTGTGTTTGTGGTAAGTCCTGATGTGTTAAAAGGCAAACATTGGGATTTGAGCTCATAACTACCACAGTATGTTTCAGAAATGTTTCCGGGGTGAGGTCATGGACAGCTGTAGGGGAAGGTTATTGCTTTAGGACAGCTGCTGCTTATAGAGCTCCTCTCTGCACCTGGAACTTTAACGTCTCCCAAAATGTCCGATTGACACAAAGAAGATCAGAGAAACTCTGCATTTGTAGGAGAACAGGAAAAGAAACAAGTTGTTTGAGCAAACTTGTGCATCTCCCGGTTTTATAGTGAGTGGCAGGGAGGCACAAGTGTGAAGGGAAATGTTAATGATACCTGTGACAGCCTGGACAGATAAGGAGGAGAGGGGCGGGTGTGACTGGAGAGTGAATAGTCAGTCAGTGGGGGGAGGGTACATTTGGCCCCAAGGGGTAATTTGCTCTTGAGCTTGGGTCCATCAATCACCCATTCATTTACTAATAGGATCATCATCATCTGCCGGCCCACCTCACTTTGTCTGTTTATGTGTGTGCTCCACAGGCCAAAGCACTGTAATGAAATTTTTCTCAACATGATAGAATAGAACTTGGAAATTGGATTAACACTTGGGAGGATAAGGACATATGCAGAAGTGTCTCAGATAGAACATGATTTTGGGGTCAGAGTTGTTTCAGTGTTTCTAAAACTCTGGTATAGCACTGGTTGGCTTTTTCTGTGGTACTCTTGTTTTTGTTGTTGTTTTTTTCTTTTTATTTTATCTTCTGTTCATTCTGTTCTAGTAGAGACATGCAGACTGCCATGGGAGTTGGTTTAGTCTGGTATAATCAATTTTATCTTTATTTGGCAATGCATTTTTTATTTTTTATTTTGTTCAACATCTGGTTATTTAGGCTCATTTTTGTTCTTAAAAGTCTTTTGGTACTTGGTATGAAAAGTCTGAGAACCCCTTCTCTAAAGTATAATTTGAAACCTTAAGTCTGTTTGAATAAACAAACTATATTAGCTTGCTGTTTGTAATCAAATGTAATCGAATCTACCGGAGTCTAGGCTAAATCATCACAACAGTTTGGAAGCAACAGGGGGGTCACAACCCGGTGTACTCTTCGCGCCGGCCCATGCCAAAGGAAACATACTGCTTTGATAGAGTCCCTACAGTGTCTCATCACAAACTTAAACTGGGTGATCTTACAACATTGTTAGAGCATCATGGATATTAATATGCTATGATGAATCAGTGGTGCAAGTCATCTCTCTCGGGCCTGATATATTTTACACCGCACCCTGTACAAAAAACACAAGAGATAAGGTTGACAGATGTGAACCAAACCAGCGGAGTTGCTATAAATATCCAAAGCCAGTATCCTGAGTTGCTAAAGATGGTGGTAGGTGAGCAGATAAGTCATTAAACTAAATCCTGGCTCACAGAAAATAATGGATTGAATTGCAGCTTTGGTTGTCCTTTACAAGTTCAAACAGAGTAAAGAAGGAAGGTGTTTAGTTACATGTCTGAAGATGCAGGATGTGACCATATTGTTAACTAGAAGCACTCCATAGACTTCCAACAAGGCATTGGCCCTATCCCGCAATGATAGAGCTATAGTAGCCAGACCTGGATCTTACTTCAGGTATAAATACTCCATTATCCACTGAGCCTCAAAGCCCTTACAACTCAAACTGCAAAAAAAATGCACTATTATAATCATTTGTTCCTTTACTGACCCCTTTTGGCTAGAGATAGTATTGTTTTCTGAAGACTTTAAAACTTAAAATCTTACCAGATTAATTAAGTGCTATTTATTTTTTGTTTGTAAAATTTAGAATTAGTGATCATTTAGTCAACAAACATCATGAATACAGAAATGAAGCACACACACAAAAGCTAGCATGAGGCCAAAATCTTTTTATCATAAATCACTAAGTGAGGTTTGAAAAGGGAGTGACTAGGGCTTTTGTCTATTGTTACTCTTCATTCCTTTTACATTTCCTTCTGATAGTCAAATGATAACACCTCTGCCATGTAAGAAAAACAAAAACAAAAAACAAACACACAGAAGTCTGGAGTAAAATGTCACATGACCACAGGTGTTTATTCACATCTTTATGGTCTCTAGTGTTCATACTTGTAGTTCCTCTAATTTATTTGATTTTGACACAGGATGAGTGGAAAAGTGGACACAAATGTTATCTTGTGGGTCCCATATTAAAATGTAGAGTAATGTAATGTTTTATAAGTAATATTAAACGTTAAAAGTTTCTCTCAAAGTCAGATTTTGAACATGTTTGGTGTGAGTGACCCAGTGCTCCAGCTTGTAATTATGCATATTTTATTACAAGCCATTACAAAAGTGTCAGAGGTTTCCATTGACGCTGTGTAGAACAGGTACAAACTGAGCCCTAAACTCTTCACCTGCACATTACATACAGGCTACAGCTGTGTAGAATAAATACATTCAGCACAGTTTATCATAGAAATAACCAATGCAGGTTAAAAACAGGAAAACATGCAATAATTATCAGAACATTTCAAAAATCCTCACTAAATCCTCACCACATCTTCAATACAGACAGTCACAGGATGAAGTCCAGGACTTATTTTGTGACATTACAAACTAAAATAAACATTAATTATAATCTGAACATGTGAAACTGAAAAGCTTTTTTTTATGGAAGTCAGTACATAACTTTATATTATGGATACATGCTTAAAGTTGTGTGCTATAAATACACAATGTATACACAAAATTATAAGTTATATTAAGTATATTATTTTATTAGGTTGTATATTATTATTAAAGTAATAATTTTACACTTTTTATGACAGAGCTGAAACAATAGTCACGTAGTAATTTATCAAGACAAAGCTGACTACATATCTGAAAAGTGTCAACATTCAAAATGAACATATTATAATAAAAATTTGTAAAAAAAAATTGTTTCATTAGAGCATGAGAACACATCATTTTAATATTATTATGTCTGAGAAAAATGTGGGAATAAATGGGTTAATCTTTCAGAAACCCTAGTACATCCGTAACATTATATTTGCCACTTTGCCAGACAGCAAACTCTCAGTGTATTCCTGGCTTATGGCTTCACCAACAAAGCACTCGGTGTATAGTGTCTATTGTTGGAGTGGAAAGCCCTGTGGTGACTTCTACATTCATCCATCACATGAGAAACACAGGGGGACACAAAGCAGACCAAGAGGAGCAGGAGAAATTCCTCCAAATAGTATATCCAAAAGGAGCTGGGATTGGACTGGACATTTGACTGCAGGCAATCTGTGAAAGAGATAAAACAGAATTATGTTACACATGAACCTCTTGTGACACTGTGTTGAGGTTCAGAAGACTCATATGTTACTCTTTCAATAAACTGTGAAGGACAACTGAAGACACAACTTTAAAAAGGTGACCCTTCAATTGTCTCAGTGTAAAGTGTTAAGAGTGTCAAACTCACAAAGTGAGTCAAACAATGCAGTAAAGTTAGGCTTATTCTGGTTGACGTCAGAATTTGTTGTCATTTCTTGTAATAATGACTTCATATCTTATGTTAACCATTAATTATAATGTCATACGCTCAGTTGAATCAGAGGTCAGTGTATGATACTGTCATGCTGCTTCATGCTGCTCATAAAAAGAGTTTGTCTCCACCTAGTGGTTACATGTGATTCAACTTTAAACTGAACACTAATTATTTAAAAATACATCAACAAGTCGGCAGTGTATAATCACGCACTTTCTGTGGGCCAGAAATACAAATTAACTTGGCTTTCACGGGGAAATACCCTTTATTAGGTTTATTATGAAGAGGATGTTCTATCTGCAGCAGCTGTAGAAATTCAACCCTCCAGCCAATATGACTGCAGTACATCCTTACCTCCTCCATCACCGCGGTGCGAAGGGGCCTCTGCCAGAAACAGACACAGTCTGCAACGCATTGTGCGCTCTGCTCCTGAGAAGATCATTGGCTGCAGCCTCCCATCTCCAGGACCCGTACCTCTCAGGACTGTGGGGGCCCCACATTGGGGCCGCCCCTCCCCTCAGGCAGGAGAACTGTATATTTTGAAAACTTAGATATAGATATTTAGATATTTTACCTTACTTTGTTCTATTTTATTTAGCATGTTTCTTAGTATATGTTTTATGTATGCGCCAATTGACCAAAGCAAATTCCTATAATGCGAAACCTTTCACATAAACACAATTCTGATTCTGATTAAAAGTGCATAGAAAGATGAATCAGTGTCGGAAGGTAACGGGATACTGATGTTAAGTAACTTTTATTATTTTTACTTTTACTTCACTAAATTTCTGAGGAAAAATATTTTACTCAAGAACATTTGTAAAGTCTCTAAATGAGGTTTTCTATTTCGGTGAGTCAGTTCCTGGTTCTGAGCCAGGTTTAAGAACAGTAGTAGGATTAGTAGTTGTAATAGTAGAGTTTGCTGCGCTTGCAGCAAGTTAGTTACTTAGTTTACTGTATTTTTACCTGAGCACAGATTCTGATGACTTAAAAAAAAGAAAAACTCTTATACTGTATGTAATAATCAAGGCAGTTCATATTTTGGCCAGTAGAGGCCCCCTTTGCTGCTTACTAATGCAAACAAACATTGCATTTCTGTGCATCAGCGCCACCAATGTACGTCAGTTGAGTTTCTGCCACGCAGTGTCACTGAAACAGCAGCTTCCTTAAATTGTATAACTAATATATGCTCAATCACTCTCACTGGAACACACAGCCCTCCCATACAGTATAGTAAATGAATGGAGTCTAACCCAGAGCTGTGTAACAAGTTCAAGAATGCTGCTGATCAGGTTTAGGTTTTCTTCCTTGACTGGTCTGGCACATACAAGGACAAGACATTCTGCATTAGAAATACAAATATATCAGTTTCACTCACAGCAGAAGGACTACGGGATCACTGTGGTTGCACTTTAGTTGTTTGAGGTAAAGGAGAGTCATCCATTTTGGCTTCCTGGTGGGTTGCTGGCTGGCTGTTTGAACATCAGATGAATCCCTGCTCAACATGGCTGTGAATTTGAGTAAGAACGGCGTTGAGCTAATGGCAGCTTATAAAGACGTGCTGGATGGAAAGTCGAGTACAAACTGGTGGGTAATTTTACACAAAGTAACTTCTAACCTTTCAGTTACCTTGTTAAACGCTTCCTCTTACTTTACTTTAGGGCACTGTTTACCTATGAAGGAAACAGTAATGATATACGCCTTGCAGAAAAGGGAGGTAAGGCTTAATCAATGTGGAAAGTTATAATATTTGTTTGAAAGTGGTTACTAATGTTAGAGTACTGTGTGGAGTACAGATGGAGGCCTGGAGGAGATGGTGGATGAGCTGAACAGTGGGAAAGTCATGTATGCCTTTTGCAGAGTTGAGGATCCGAATTCTGGCCTGCCAAAATATGTCCTTGTAAACTGGGTAAGACAAAAACCTGGGCCATTTAACCAAGTTTTAAAAAGTTCTCACGTTATAACCAGTGTGGGTGTGTGTGCGTGTGTAGACAGGTGAAGGAGTGAAGGACTCACGAAAAGGATTATGTGCCAACCACGTGACTTCCATGGCCAATTTTCTTAAGGTGAATCATTTTGTGTATTACTGCAGCTTGTTTGACGGGGATAAAAAAACAATATGTGCTAAAAGACATCCATCCTAAATATTACTGCAGAAGGGTGTTCAGGTTAGATCTGCCAGGCATGAGGCCTAGAGGAAGGCCAAAAAGGAGATTTATGTAGTGAAAGAGGAAATGCTGTGGCGACCCTGAAGGGAACTAATGAGAAGAAGTACTGAATTGGAATATTTTGAATAAGTCTTAAATATGTCTGTTTAAGTATGTGTAATTAAATTGATTCATAGACATTTGGGAAATATGTGCATGTATTTCTGTACATCAACAAGGTATACCTATCACTTTAAGTTTAGGTTTTGTCAAGCAGCATGTACTGTATTTTGAAATTTAGATTAATCATTGTCCATGTGTGACAGGGAGTCCCGTATTATATTGTTAAAGAAACAATATATATACTCACCTTACCACAAACAAGTTACAATTTGACCTCAAGCTAATTTTGCTAACTACACTATATTGCCAAAAGAATTTGCTCACCCAAATATTTGAATTCAGGTGTTCCAATCACTTCCATAGCCACATTTGTATAAAATGAAGCACCTAGGCTGCAGCTCTGTGGAAAACTTTGTGGGAAAAGTTTGGGGATGGCCACTTCCTGTTCCAACATGACTGCACCAGTGCACAAAGCACGGTCCATAAAGACATGGATGAGTGACTTTGGTGTGGAAGAACTTGACTGAAGCTGCACAGAGTCCTGACAGAACACCTTTGGGATGTATTAGAGTGAAGACTGCGAGCCAGACCTTCTCGTCCAGCATCAGTGTCTGACCTCACAAATGTGCTTCTGGAAGAATGGTCAAAAATTCCCATAAACACTCCTCAACCTTGGGCAAACCTTTCCCAGAAGAGTTGAAGCTGTTATAGATGCAAAGGGTGGGCCAACGACATATTAACCCCTATGTATAAAGAATTAAGTTCATATGTGTGTAAAGGCAGGTGAGCAAATACTTTTGGCAATATAGTGTAGATGCATTCAGAAATGGCCATGACTTAAAGTTTGTGTTATCGCTTGTGTCAAACGTGTGACTCATGGTCATGTGTGATTGCAGGGAGCACATGTGACTATTAATGCTCGAGATGAAGACGATGTGGAGCCAAAGGTCATCTTGGACAAAGTGGCCAAAGCGTCCGGGGCCAGCTTCAACTTCCATAAACATAAACAGGCAAACTATGTAGACGCACCCAGAGGACCTGTGGTGAGGAGAGAAAACAGAGGAATTTGATCTGAGTAAACACGTAATCTTTAAATGTGTTTTCTCCTGCACCACAGGGCTCGGTCTATCGCAGAGTGGACGCAGTAGAAGAAATACAACAGACCGACAAAGACAGCTTCTGGGACAAAACACAGGTGACTACTTACTTAAAATGCACTTTCATCCAAACTATCAACTGAAATATTAACAAATGCAATAATGTTTTATAGAAAGAAGAGGAAGCCCGAAGAAGAGAGGAGAGTAAAAGAGCAGACCTGGAGAGGCAGCGGGTAGAGAGAGAGAGAAGAGAGATGGAGGAGCGCCAGTCGAGGGAGAGAGAGAGGAGGGCCAAGGAAAGAGCAAAGCAAATTGAACAAGAGAAGTATGGGCACACCCAAAAGCAAACAATAACACAGTAATTTGTCTGTGCCAGGATGAATAATAGAAAGATAGGGTTAGGTATGGTATGGTCAGGAGTTAGTGTTATTTTTATTTACCAGAAGAGTCCTTGCTTTACTTTATTTTCAGTCAAGTCTATGATGTGTTTGTAGGATGCATCAGAAGCAAAGAGAGCAAGAGGAAAGGGAGAGGGAAGAGCAGCAACGTGTAAGTGCTTACAAATTTTCATTTTTTTATATAACGTTATTTTTTTTCTAACCAGTGACTTGTCTTTAGAAATTAGAAGCGATGGAGGAAAAGAGGACAAGCATAAGTCACACAGCATCTGTACAGAAAGCAAATGTGAGTGTGAACCATAGGACAATGATACTGTTTGACTCCTCCATTTATCCAGGCTTGGGACTGGCACAAAGAGTACACTGGCTTCTGACTGATTCTCTGTGGCTGGATTTTTGCATCAACTACCTGTTATACCAAAAATAAATGGCTTCTATCTGTTATAGGAAGCAAAATCTCTAATTTCTCAGAGATCATTCAACCCCAGAGATATATTTAAACAAAGAGAGCAGAGCTTCGAAGCCAACAGCAGTGCTAACCCTGCTGTTTACCGCCCAGGTAAACCTTAAAGCCTTGAGTACACAGCAGTGATAAAATCTAAACAGCTGGTCCGACTCACCTTTGCTCCGGCTTTCTCAGGTAAACTGCAGAGTCCATTCCTGTCTCAGAAGAGCACTGAGACAGAGGTCCCAAAGCAACCGCGGTTCGTGCCCTCACCCGCACCATTAATCTCTCTCAGCCCTGAACCAACGCCCTCCACAGTCCCCTTGTCTACCCCATCGTGTGACAGACCAGCCTCACCAGAGCAGGACTATTTGCAAGCCCGGGAAGTGTCTCCCACACCCCCTGAGGCCATAAGGTCACCAGGTCTGTCGGCAGGTTAGGCATGGTCCTTACACGCTGATGTTTAACTGACTGAAACAGCAATGGGATGAGCTGTCTTTGTTTTTGATGAGCACAGATTATGGCTACAATCAAGAGGAAGAGTGGTCAGATGAGTTTGATGATGATGTGGAGGAACATAACCCAGGTATGAAGTGCCTGAAACCATCAAATTATCAGCATTTTAAAGATATTATACAGTATCAGAGAAAATACAGGCCAACTTCTATCTCTCAGGTTCTAATGAGAAGAGTTCAAAACACTTAAATGTCCAATTATTGGCAAAACAAATCTCTATAACAAAAAACAGGGCCACCTATAGTTTAAAATGCTACTTCTAATGTTTGTATGTCCTAAATAAAACATATCACAAAATATATATATATTTTTTCTACAGGTTTGTTCATTGTTTTAAATGTCTACTTAAACTATACATAAGTTACTGTTTTTGTGTGCAGCTCATGATGATGGGGCACAGCAGTCAGCCACGGCAGATGAGGCTCTGTATGAAAATATTTATACCTCACATGTGAGCACTATCCGCCATTTTGTTATTGTCATTTTTTTTTATAATTTTGTAAGAAAAGTGATTTTGTCACACACCTGCAACTATAGAATGAAGAGAACCACATGGCACCCAGCGGAAAGGGCATTTGTGCAAAAGCCATCTATGACTACCAGGCTGGTATGTACTCTCATGGGATCTACTCTAATACAGTATTTCTGATAATGCATTCTTTACATAATGTTGATGCTTTTCTATCATACCTCCACCCCACAGCCGATGACACCGAGATCACCTTTGACCCAGACGATATCATAGTTGGGATAGAAATGATTGATGAGGGCTGGTGGAAAGGTTTCGGACCAGACGGACAGTATGGCATGTTCCCCTCTAACTATGTGCAACTTCTATAATTTCACAGATTTCTTTTATTACATTGTAAGATACAGGAGTGGTGCATGCATTTTAATAAAAGGTTGTTACAATGGTGATATGAACGACATTTTGTCGTTCACCATCACCATATGCCATACTGGGCTGTATGTACTTAAGTACATACAGCCCAGTAACCCGCCGCCGGGATATTTTCCCATGTTCGTCAGTCACGTCTGTCATGCTGGGAGTTATGTATTTGCTCAAAACAACTGTACACTATAATTATTAAAGCTTTTGGAATGATTGCAATAATTAATAGAATTGGTGAATAAGGTCTGTAGCAGAAGGAAACAAACAATGGTCAACACATTTTACAATTCATGTATTAGCTAGATACTATGGCCTACTGCTTTGAGAATACAGTACAGGCAAAGAGTGGGGTGATGTGATGGTGACTGTGAGCGTGAGCACACAGTGAGGTGGTGGTCACTGTAACTGTCAGTGGTCCAGATGAGGCTACTGGGGAACAAAAATAGTGTTGGAATGATAACAAAGGGGAGTTAAAGCTTGAACTTACACACAGAAGTGAAAGTGGCAAAAAGGGAATACAAACTTAAAAAATAAAACAGGAGGCATTGGACAAAACATCATGAAACAGGATGATCTGATTGGCTAGGTATGGTTTAAAAGGCATAGGCTACAGACTGTGAAATGTTTTACTGATTTACCTTGAATAAAAACATTCTGAAAAACACATTTTCTTTCTGCTTCTACAGTTGGTATTAATAACACAACACAACTCTCCACTGGTTCATGTTTTGAATCTTTCCATAAGATTAATGAGAATGAGGCCCAACTACTAGGACAGGAGACGAGGCTGCACACATCAGACTGTTAGCTAATAATATAATTAAAGGTAATGCAAAATGTGTATAATAAAGATATGCGTCAAACATCTAAATTAGTTTAATGCTATTATTACTTAAAGGTCACATATGCTTTTTTCAGGGTTTTAAAAATCATTTTGGATTAGTATTTCATGTATTAGGCTAACTTAAAATAATGTATACAATCTATATGTAATATGTATATTTATGGAGAACGTCTTCTTTTGGAGAGCTGTTACTTTGACTTTGCAGAGAACGCTTGGATTAGATGCCTGTCGCCCCCTGCTGGTAACAGTGGGGGAATAGACAGAGCACAGCTATTGGCAACATGACACTAAGTCTACAGATATATAAATGAGGTCACTGCTTTGTAGTGACAGAAGTTTAAGAGCTGAAATGAAGCATAGGAAGTTTATTTGACTAAGACGTATCATTTCAGGCTCATATGAACCGAGCTTAAAACAGCATTCTTTTACTTGTGAGACATAGCCACAATCAGAAACAGGCTACAAGTGATGCCACACTTGAGTTGTTGTTAAGTTGGATTACTGTAGCTCTCTGCTGGCAGTGTGTCCTAGAAGCTCTGCAGCAGCAAGATTATTAACAGGAACTAACAGGGAACAGAGAACAGTGTTCAGATGCCCTCGCTACTGGCAGATGCCCAGTGACGATTGGACCTTAGCTGGCCCCATCTGTGCTCCTGTCCCAACCTGTGGGCCCTCAACCTCACTTCCTACAGACTTCCCATATACCCACCCCCTCTGTCCTGTCTGGATGAAGCACCTGCTGCATTCTTACAGACCTGAACTATGATGCTATAGATGAGCTAATGGACTTCATTTAACAGTCCTAGACACACAGCCTGTCCGTCCTGGGAGAGGATCTCTCCTTCGGTGTAGACTCCATAAGGTTTCTTCTGTTTTTCCGAGTTTTTCCTTACCAAGAAGGAAGTTCTAAGGACAGGGATGTCCTGGGTCTGTTTAGTTTAGTGTAGTTATTGTTTGTGTTGATTGTGTGTTATGTCTAATTGTGTGTTTATGTTTGATTAACTGTTTGTGAAGCCCTTTGAAGCTTTGAGGTTGTGATAATGGGCTATATAAATAAAGCTGAGTTGAAATGAATTGAAAAAATGATCAGAATGAGTCCAGTGCATGCCTCCATGGTCCAGTGACAGTGTATGTGTTTTAGAAACGAGCAGAAGTACTTTCTGATTTCCTGGTTATCAGGTTTTGAGAAGCAGGATTACTCAAACATGCGTGAATGTAACAAAAATACTACTCCAGATAATATTTTAATAGGGACCTTTAATGATTTTGATGGTAGGTTATATATGGGGCTATTACTGTTGTTTAAAAGATGCCCACTGACTAAAAAAAAAAAGTTAAATTAATTGGATCAATGCCATGAAAGAGTGGCAACATAATTAAGAGCACAGACCATATAATAGATAGTACGACACACACAAAACATAACAAAACCAAGTGACTCCAAAAACAAGAAACTGATCAAGGGTCTCCCACTCCGCACCACAGGGGGGCAGAAATTCACCTCTAAAGATCGCTGCCGAGCGCCGTTAGTCTCCAAGAAGAAAATCAAGTTTGCACAAGTTTACAGGGAGGGATGGCTGCTCGGTTTTTACTGCGTTGTACTTTTCGAGCTTCATCCGCAGCCTGTGGGGCTCCCCGGGCTCGGGTCACTGCTCTGACCCGCGGCTTGGCAGCAGGTCGGTACAAAACACACACAAACAACCAATGTCAGACATAAAAGACAAAAATATGACTTTATTCTAGTGGCAAGTATGGCTGGGTGGAAGATACTGATGTTGTCCCGCGATAAGGTGATGAGGCAGTTAATTTTCAGCAACAAGCTAGAAATTTTGAAAACTATTATTGTCAAACCTAATTTAAAATCAGTAAATGTGTTTAGGTCGAAAGCCTTTTGTCATTTAGGCTGTATTTAGTTTCTTGTTTGTTTGTTTATTTGTTTGTTTTTTTGCTTTATATTTCTTCAACGGTCTATTTTTTCTTTAACTTGGAATTTATTCTGTCTTTGGCATGAACTGACCATATTATATTTAAGTATAGCCTAAAATATTTAATACTATGTTGTTGTAACTTATAATTCATCTTATTAGGTATACTTCCTTATTCATCAGTCCTTGTTGTTTTCTATGACGTGTGGCATGAGTAAACATGTTTTATTGCAGGAATTCCCACAGATGAGGAGCAAGCTACTGGTCTGGAGAAGGTTATCATGAAAGCCACGAAGGAAGGAACGGTATGAGTCGGAGGCTATAACAACATCTATATAATCCAAAAATTCCATTGTCTACTAAAATGTAGGCCTATGCATAAACTTAAATCTTTTGCTACAGGATCCTTACAACATATTGAAGCCAAAAGAATATGTTGGCTCAAAGGATGACCCCCATCTTGTTCCTTCCATAACCCACAAGAGGATCGTGGGCTGTGTCTGTGAGTAATCTGTTAATGAACATGTTTATATATTGTTTTTAGTCTAGTGATAGGTTGAAATGAAAAATTCTCTGTATCTTAGGTGATGAAGACAACACATCTGTGGTTTGGTTCTGGCTTCATGAAGGCGAACCACAGCGCTGCCCCTCGTGTGGTGCCTACTACAAACTGGTGCCCCATGAGCTTCATCACTAACAGCCTTTACTTAGACTCTCATTGAGAACAACATTAAGCACAAGACTTGTTCTGTTACACTACTTACTATATGTATTCAAGTCATTCCTTTTACCTTATATTTTTTGGCAGTGTAAAGAGGGACCACTTGCAATGGGACACAGCATTTAAACCTTTTTAATTCCAATTCACCTTTGTGTATAAAGCGCAACAGTAGATTTTGCAATAGATTCATTATCAGCCAGTGTAACCCTTTAAAACTTAACAGAAATTAGTTGAAAGTGGAACATTTTAAAGTCAGAAATAAATACACATTTTGCACAGAAGATTTGTTTGTTTGGTCATCACTATCTACAGGGAACATGTTTGTTTACTTCCCAAATTAGGACCAGGACCTTTTAGACAGGATCCCCCACCTTTTCATGTATTTGTATTTACTGACTTTACTAGAATGTTTAAAAACATACCATTTAACAAATTAAATTCAAAACGTGCATAATTGAATATTAAACATTAAAGTAGTAACAAAATGAAGCCATTTTGCAGACTTTTTAGTAAAAGATGTTCCCTGAGTTTGTCTTCTTTCTCTGTGTTGAGGGAACAAGTGTGAAAGAAAGTTGTGCCCGACCTCTGGTTACACAAATTAAGGACTGATAATCTACATGTAAATGTTCATATGTTGCATGATGATTGTTTGTTATGGCCATCATCAGTCCTCTTCTTAGATTTTTTTGTAACTCATTTCATTCACCAAAGCTGCAAATCTTTTTTATTATGTTTGCAGCCTTCTCTCAAGTTCAGCCATAATGACCCCCGTCTTTACCATGGATGGATTATAGATCATCTATGGCCTTGACTCGGACGGTCCCGCCCCTCCCCTCCCCTCCCCTCCCCTCCCCTCCCCTCCCCTCCCCTCCCCTCCCTCCCTCCCCTCCCCTCCCCTCCCTCCCGCTAGCGTACGTCATCATTGTGTGACTAGACTTCAGTGAAGAAGGAGAAATGGCTGCAAGGTTACTGCTTCGCTCAGCCTTTAGGGCTGCCACAACATGCCGATCAGTCGGGGTCCCAGTGTTGACCCGCAGTATGGCGGCTGGAGGTGAGCTTAAATCAGACAAACTGAAATTAATTTGTTATTAAATTAAAAGAAGGTTTTCATAACGGTCACCGCGAAACCGCTAGCGCTAGCATTGCGTTGCTAACAGTGTTGTAACATCACCACCTGGAGAGGTCAAACCTCCACTTTTCGTTGTAAACTGTATTGATACTTAAATAAAACATAAATGAAAGTGTGCACCTTTGTTAGCTATACGAATATATAGTTTCATCTTGTATTATTAAATATAGGAGCATTAGTTGACACTTCAGTCTTCTTCCGTTAGACTAAATTTAGCCTTAAGCTAGTTTTCCCAAAGCAGATCTTTTCTCTTCAGACATGTAGTTGGCTGCTTATTTGGTGACTCTACATTTTTCGAATTAAACCAAAATGCATTCCGTATCTCTTATCAAACGCTTTTTACTAAATGTTTTCAAAACTACATTTACAGAAAGTTTAGACTAATGTGCAATGACTGACGATATTGATAATGTAGACTGATTGTGTGGGCTTTTTGATTTGTTCATCATTTTTAGGAATTCCAAGTGATCAGGACCAGGCCACTGGACTTGAGAAGGTTATCATGAGGGCCATGGAAGAGGGAACGGTATGTTTACATTTGTGGTTGCCTCCTTATATTAATGAGAATATTTAATTTTGTTCTACAAACTTAAAATAAACAACTAGATTCCAGTTTTGTTTTGCAAACAACTAGATTAGTTGGTTATTCACTAAATAACATTTAAGTGTTCCTGCTATGGCACAAGAATTCAAGAATAGCTCGGTGTTATCTTGTGTGCTTTTGCAGGGCAATTTGAACTTCAATACAACATTTTTGTTGTGGAAATGGCAATTAAAATGGGAAGCAATGACCTTATTATTGTGACTTGAATACAGTGCCAGCTGAACCAATATTTTCTCTACAATACAGTGTAAGACCAATGGACTACACTGTGTACTAAGTCAGAGATCAGTGTCTGTGTTCTGTGGCCATGCTGGAAGAACCTGCTAATTTACTATGACCTTATTAGGAAGGTTTAACTCATCAGGGAAAGTAACACACCTGTGTTTTGGTAAAGAATAGCGTTACCATTTTTTTTTTTTCATGTGTTTTGTTCTACATTATAAATCTTGAATTTAGTACAAATATTTACATTATCCTTCCTGTTCCAGGACCCTTACAACATGATGAAACCAAAGGAATATGCCGGCTCTAAGGCTGACCCTCATCTTGTTCCTTCCATCAGCAACAAGAGGATTGTGGGCTGTGTCTGTGAGTGCGCCGTCTTTTTTGCTATGGTTATTCTGTAATGTCATTATCTCAGGCCTCTCGCTTTATTTTGAAGATGTTTATTTTTTGTGTTTACTGTGTTTTAGGTGATGAAGACAACACATCAGTGGTTTGGTTCTGGCTTCACGAAGGCGAGCCACAGCGCTGCCCGTCGTGTGGTTCCCACTACAAACTGGTGCCCCATCACCTTCCTCATTAACTTACATACTTATTTTAGGACTGTCACAGACCCATGTGTCACACAGTGTTATCTATATTCCTCAGAACAAAAAAGAGTCAGACAGTTAGATTATTAGCACCAAGAAAAACATTCAGGACATTTTAAGTTCTAGCAGTTTGTGGTGTTAAGTTGAATCTTGTTCTTTCTGTTTGATCTTTAACTTGTTCTGTTACAGTACTTGATCAATTTACCTCATTATTTTTAATACCTCATCACTCCTTTTAGTGTCAAGAGCAAATATATGTGCTGTGGGACTCAACCTTCAAACTATTCCATGCATTTTCAGTTTACATATACATACAATGTTACAGTTGGCCCATATACTTGTACTTGAACCAATAAAATTTTAACCTAAATATCTGTGTTTGAGCATGTGACATTTTATTCAATGAACGTTATCAGCATTATTTAGGTTTTACCACCAGGGGGTGCCACTTAAGCGCGGATCAGATAGCATTGTAGCGGTAAACTATTGGCATTTCTTTGGGGGGGTTACCTCAGCGGACCTCTGGGTGATTTTGTGAATATGCATGAGTGAGGGTGAGTTTACCGCGTTTGGTGTTCAACCAGGTTCAACACCAATAATTGTTTTTTTTTTTATGGAATTTATTTTGACATGTTGACTACTCTTTGTAAAGTAGGCATCCAGAAGTTTAATTACAGTCGTTATCAGCAGGGTGAAGTGCAGAGTAGAGATTGTCAAATGCATACAAATTTAAACTTGCAACAATGTCTTTCAAAAGCGATGTCTCCTCAGACTGAGAGTGATGTTTCCTCATCTGTGAGTGAAAATAAACTGTTGATAAAAGTTGACCAGTGAGAGTGATATTACAGTAAAGCCATAAACTCACTGTACTTGTAATGTTGTGTTTAGGAAGTGGTATTACAGGCTTGGAGAAGTGTCAAAATACCCATGTGGATTTTTAGGATAATTTAATTTTTCTGTTTATTTGAGAGATTTTTATTCTAAACACAACAAGATAAAACCACAGCCATTTATGGAAAAAAAAAAAAAAGGCATTTTGGGAGAAAAAGATAGATGAGCGATAGTGACAGTGTGAGTAGAGTGGAGGTGCTTAAAGAATAGCAATAGGGCTGGGGAAAATGATCATTGTTGCTGTTGAACAGTTTTTGTCTCATAAAAACTAAACTAGACTATTTAACCAGCACTGAGATGTAGAACAACAGCAATAAATTTTTGCTGTTGTTTGGAAGCCAAAGATTTAATGTGCCTCTAGGAAAAGCAATAAAGCTAACATCTACTTTTGCCAATTACAAATCCCTAAATATCACTGATCTTTGTGACCTTTACCCTGACACTGCAGCTACTCGATATCACATTATACCCAAT
The DNA here is from genome assembly GCA_020698575.1 of Bostrychus sinensis. Taxonomy (NCBI): domain Eukaryota; kingdom Metazoa; phylum Chordata; class Actinopteri; order Gobiiformes; family Eleotridae; genus Bostrychus; species Bostrychus sinensis. The sequence continues at coordinate 14,640,619 of CM036239.1, forward strand.
ACACAGTATATCACGTGATACAATAGGCTACTTTATTAACTTATTTAGTCCTAATGTTTTTAAGATATATTAAAATCATACGTAGGGGTCTAATAAACATTATTTTTAACAATTTTAATGAAAAGGTGTGTGAAAAGCTGAGATTTAACAATTGTTTCTGCTGGGATAACATGTTATATGTTGAATATTGACACTTTTCAGATATTTAGTTAGCTTTTTCTTAATATATTGCAACATAATACTATATAGCAGCTATATATGCTGCTATATAGCTATATAGCAGCTTTAATTGTCCTAGTAATGTGTACAATCATTATTTTAACCAGAAAAAAAAAGTGTATTTCTTTAACAATAGGGCACATTTCTAAGCACCACTGGATGATGTAGTGAATATTTTGAATTTTAGTGATAATTATCCCATGTTTCCTTATCTTTAATCTGCACTGGCTTTTATTTCTATGATAAACTGTGGTGACTGTATTTACTCTACACAGCTGTAGCCTGAAGGAAATGTGCAGGTGAAAAGTTTAGGGCTGAGAAAAGCTCACTTTGTACCTGAGTGTTGGGAACGTCTGATACTTTTGCATTAAAATGTTGGCAACACATAGTTTCAATGGTAATATGCATATTTAGAAGTTGTAGCACTAGGTCACACACACCAAACATGTTCACAGTCAGACAGAAACTCCTTCACAGAGTAGAACATTATATTTCAATACAAATATTTTATTATGGGACCTACAGACAAGGTGTGATCCCACCACAGCCTTTGCCCAAACCAAACAAATTAGAGGAATAACAACTAGTATGTGAACACCTTAAAGATGGTGAGTACCAAAAATCCTTCTTCATGTTAAATACTTTAATGAGCTTGTGTTTGAGACGTGGTTCCTCTCTAGGTGTAACTTGTGAATAAACATCTGTGGTCATGTGGCATTTAACTCATAGGCACGTGAATCTGAAAGTGTACTATATGTTCTCATAATACCTTATTATACAATGTAATAATAACAGCAGGCAACAATTCTTCCCGGCGGGATTAAATATAGTTTTTGTATCATCAAAACAAGTAAACATGAAAGAAAACACATGCTGAGACAATCAACATTAGTGATTTTAGCCCATTTTGACCAGCTAATGACACCTTACAGTTCAAAATGGATCTCATTTACCTCAAGTCGATATTTTTTCAAAATAGTCTTATCAACAAATACAGCAACTAACATTGACCAGTTCCTTATTCATTGTTAATAATCACAGCCATTTGTCATACACTCTTATTTGGCCTGGTGCAAACTACATACCTATAGGTTCAATGGCTACTTAGCCTAAAAAAAACAAAAAAAACAACAGGAACTAAACAAAAAAAATTTGCCATTCTTGTTTTTCATCAGAGATATGTGAAAAGCAACCTGTTTCAGTGGTGATGTTTTTGTATCCTCTTGTGTGCAGTAACAGATAATCACTTTGTTCTACTTGAAAATAATATAGGAATCACATTTGTACAACTTTACATGGTGTTTGTGTGTGTACGTCTATCTCCAGTAGGGACCAAAAGGGAAATGATATCACACTCCATCACTAAACCCTGCAGCTTTTAATTAGTGACACTTGACTTACAAAACTGACAAGAGGTCTCTTTCACTTTATTTAATGGGCTGTGTGTGACTCCTTCTCAGCTCCTGCAGTGTTGGTGTCTTTCAAGTCACCATCTTCCTCCTCCTACTCACTCCATTTCATCTGAGCTGTCAGGCAGATGTTTCTGTGGCTTGCTGTGCTAACCTACATTTGTGACAGCTAGGTGCACAGCAGAGAGCAGTGTCAAGCCAAGTACATTTGTTATGCTCTTTGACCTGTTAGGCTCTAAAGGATTTTTTTTCTTTTTTTCATGTGTTTGTTTTGTTGACCTTTTCAGCACGCTAAAAGCCTTTTCATATTGGCTCTGCTCATCTGTGGAGTTCTTGAATGTTAATTTCAATACAGTTTTTTTTTTAATTTAGTCTGCCTGTGTCAATGTTAAGGATAATAATGAATATTACTGATATATTGCTAAGATGTGTTCCTATTTATAAATGATTCTTGAATGAAAGTAGTGCTTAATATACATACATGTTTTTCATTAAATATCTAGTGTAATAACATGTAGTTTACATTAGCACTGTAAGACCTCTGACTTCAGCAGGAATGTTGCTGAATAAAGAAGATACATTTTACATCCTGTGCATCAGTAAAAAGTGCATCTGTTGTGCTAAATTTCAAGTTGTAAGTTGTACATATAATTATTAAGATAAAATATTTTTGCTCCAATATTATGCAGTATTATACTCTACTGGCATTAACAACTTCTTCCATCTACTGAGTGTTGCCATTGCAGGATCATTGTACATGGGCAGAGGTACAGATTTACAGAAGTTATGTAAATAAATAGTGAAGTTTATTTATACATAAACTGTGTATGTGGAGTGCACTGTGGCAGAGTGGTTAGTGCTCCTGCTGCGCACCTGTGACCACTGATTGGAATAAACAGAAGTAAATGAAATAGTGAAGTTTTGTTTTTGTTCTTTGTTTTTTTCAGTTCAGTACAAATTCCCAAATGCTCTTTAATCTAGTCAGGATCACAAAAAAATGCTTTCTGGTAGTGTGGAAAAAAAAAAAAAAAAAAAAAAAAAGAAGAAGAAAAACCATGGTGCTTTTGAAGGAATGGTCTGTAATCAGAGATTTACACCAGAGACCTGCTTCAAAATGTGGGTAAAATGAAACATCTCCATGGATGGCAGACAGTACTAGTATACAATATGTTAATATTGCAGTACAGGAAAAATAAAGTGATATATAAATGGAAATGACTGAATACTGAGAAAACTATGTCAATAAACAGAACAAAGTAAAACAGTTTAGATCTGTATGATACAATACATTACAACAGATACACTATCTGCTATAACATGCTGCAATACTCATAGTCTGAATTATATGCTACAGTATTGTACTGTTTTTCTTCATAGCCTATGCAATGTAGTATTTCCTATTTCTGTTGTTTTGTACACCAAATAGTTCTTGTATATATTGTTAATATTTGTGGAACATCAAGAATGTATGGTAGTGTGTGAATGAGTGGGATGTGATGTGCCTCTTTGTTTGTCTTAAATGTGTATCTTTATAGACTAATAGGAATGTGCAATGTTGATATAATACACACACACACACACACACATACATTCTTCTGCTACTGTCCTTCAAAACTCCCCGTCCTCTGTAAGTGGTAAGTGGACATAATAAATAGAGCAGCTCTTAATATCTGGGAACTTCTTTTGACTGGATTCAAATTAAAATTAAGCATAACTTGTACCTTAATAAACAATCAACAAGACATGACTGTTGGGACCCATTTATTGAAGCCATCTCCACAGTTGTCATAGAAACCCCTGCCTCACTAGGGATTAGAGCATCTCAGGACTAGCAGACGCTGCATGGGCACACACAGTCACCAGAGATGCTAGGCTGAATAGTTTGATGTGCACACAAGCCCAAAATAGATCTTATTGTCATATTGTAAATTGTCATATCACCTTGGGTAAAAGCCTCCAGTAACTCCTAAAGGATATAATTATCTTGTAAGGCAGCTTATGAATACCAACAAGGCATGCCAGGAACATTTTAATCTAAGAAGATCCATGAGCCGAGCTACTTGAACCTTAAAGAAGTTCAAGCACTACTCTCTTCTTGTATTCTGTCCACAGCGTGCTCTCATTGTGGCACAGCTCATTGTTCTGCACATATACTGTATACAGGAGCTTTATATGCACAATATCATGCAGCAGGTACATCAGGGTCAGGTAACTAAATGTACTGGGTCAAGGCCATGTGTGGTTAAAGTGCAGATTATATATGAGATGTTATGTAACCAAACATCACACAAAGACAAAGTTGTGTTCAAGATGTTCATTTGTGCAGATATAATGCTACAGGTTGTTCAAGAAAGTTTGTATGGCTTGATAACACTGTAATTGTTGAATATTAAATTAAATATCAATTCAGTTTTAGTAACCATTTAATTCATAAAAAAAGTTATAGTTATAAACATTGTTATGAATGTTTAATTATAGTGTTCCTGTAAAAATTATAAACATGTTAATTCTGTATATATGATTTATTTATTAAACTATTGTTTATTACATATATTTATTAATGCTTTATTGCTGTGAGGAGTTATTGTGACGTGTTACTGGTGGCAAACCTCTTATCTTCTTTCTTCTATTAATTAGGAAACTAAAGATAATGAGACCTATGACTTAATCCCAATTTTAACCCCGGTTCCAAATGCTTTTACTACACTAAAAAATATGCTACACATTAATGATTAAAGCCTTGGACAACAGCTGTGTGAATGATAAACGCCTGAGTGAAACTGTCTGCTAGACTTAAAAACTTCAAACTGTGACCCCTCCCTCCTGACAGGAACATGCCTGTCCTCCTCAGAGGGCTACATGCCTGCAGTGTGGTGATATAAGGAAGCTTTCTGTGCTCATATATCATGACTGAGGACATCAATGCACCTGGTGTAAGTCTGACAAAAAACAGCCATGTAACAGAAATTACAGTGGAAATGTCTGGCTCAAAAGATTTCTGTGTGTAGTTTCTTTGACTTGAAGTTTCCTGCTTTCTAAGCAGCACCAAGGCTGAAAAAAGTAAAACACTATGCCACCCACTGCAAAAGTTGCTGTGCTGTCTTTGATGCAGTTTTACTGACTTTAGCAAAAGACATCTACTTTTCTTCTTTTTTGTGCTTTCTATCGACCTCTGCTGTTTTACTGTTTTACTGATGGCTGCGTTATCAAAAAAAAAAAAAAATCTAATTTTGTAAATATATGCAAATACAAAGAATATTAAATAACAATTTGAAATAGAAAATAAAGTTTGAAGATTTGAAGATACATGTATTGTATGCTTCTGTCAGTTCTGTCAGATCTGCCAGTATGAAGTGGATTAATACTGTTTATAATAGAGTACCTATTGAGCTACAACACCCTGTATACATATGGTAAAAGAGTAAAGTATACACTTAAACTAAAAATGTATTATTTTACTGACTCCTTTGGGCTGGGGTAAGTATCTTGTAAAATATTCCTGCTTCATCATGGCACAGAGTCTCGTACAGTGAGCCGGATCCCCACAAAAAACTAATTATTTCTTCCTTGGCCCAATACCAATGTTTCATAAAAAATTAACGATTAATTATCTTGCTAATAGACAAACCAAAACAAGCAGCAAACCTGCGTGAATGAAAACATTATAAAATACACTAGAATACTGAACAAATATGGACTGTGGTAAATGGCAACATGGTGGTAATATTTCACTTTCATTTGTCTGAGGGTTTCATGAGTAAAAGAATTGGCTGCAGTCAAAAGAGCGTTTTGCTGGCCCTGAGGAGGTTCACACAGTTACATCCAATTTATGGCTCTGTCTGGCCAAGGTCCTAACATTTATCACTGTGATGTGGATCAAGAAAGACCTTGGAAACTATCCACCAGAGTTTATAAAAATCAGAAATCACATTTTTTTTAAATTTATTTTCTTTTATGAAGCAAAGGTTGGTATCAAGTGTCAGACACATTTTAAACTTTTCAGATAAAGAGGCATTTTAGTAGAAGTTATAAGTGTGTTTATCCCCTTAAATTGCTCACATCTGATTTTGGTTCATTTAGACATCCAATTATTTTATCTAATGCTACAGTACACACGCAGGAAAGTCAAGCTAAATTTCAAGTAGACAGCTTATAAAAAAGTAATGTGCAATTATATTTGGGAACACAGCCAAGCCCAAGAGACTGGCCTGGTAATGAAAATGATCTAAAAGAAAAAACAAGTGAGATGCTGCTTGGCATTATCTGGTACAAAGAAATGGGTCTAAAACATTGTCCGAAAGGCAGATCCAAAAACAGGCAGTGGTCGAGGTTCACAGGCAGGCAGGGGTCCGAAAACAAGCAAACGGCAACAGGAAAATCCAAGGACGCTCTGGAATATTTCACTGGGTGATTTTAGTTGGATGCACAAAGACGATCTGGCAGAGTGTGACTGTGGAGGGGCCTTAGATAATAAGTTGAGTCTTTGAATGAGTGAAGTTTGGGTTGATGACCTTCTCAACTGGAAACAGCCCAATAAAACGAGGGGCTAGCTTGCATGACTCCACCTTCAGTGGAAGGTGGTAGAAAGCCAGACCTTCTGGCCCGGACGGGAGGCAGGAGCAGTGCGGCGGTGTCGGTGGCTGACGAGTAGCGTTCTTGAGCCTGAAGGAGGGATGCACAAACCTTTATCCATGTTCTTCTACATGTAATAAACAACCAGCTTGTTACTTGAGAAGTAGCCACAAAGCACCTTCCTCACATCACTCAAACACATTTAGATTACTCACCTAGCACTTTTGAAAGCACACAGCACTTTAGGGTTTTATGCATGCAGTTTGGGTTTATTATGGTTTATGGTTGTGGTTTTAGTTTATGGAGGGTTTTAGCTTAGTTTTTATTCCGCTAATGTTAAATACATCCCTGTTGAAGTTTTAATGGCTTTAACCAGTTAGCGAGACCAGACAAAAAAACACCTGCTTCCATCATTCACTGTTCTGCTGCTGGAGAAGACCTTGTGCCCCTGTCCTCTTTGTACTTTGCACTTTGCTGCCACGTGCACTTTATGGAAGAAAAAAGAAAAAGAAAAATGTGGATACACCTTTTTTTGCCTCTGCCTGTTTCTTCCATTTCACACTGAAACCTAGCTGCTTTTAAGGCCAGTCTACGTTACACTACACCTCTTAAATTCCTGGACTGTTGGGACCATGGACTCCGTGGCATATTCAACCCAAAATAGCTGCCTTGACCAGGAGGAAGGGCTCTGCAAGGCCATATAAAGCAGAGTCGTTTCCAGATCTGTCTGCCGTTGGTCTGGGAATCAAAGCCAGATGAGAGGCTCACAGAGGCACTGAGCAGCCTGCAGAACCCCCCTACAGTATGTGTGAACGGGGCCCCTTTGTCAAAGACCACCTCTGAAGGAATCCCATGGAACCAGAAGATGTGGAGAGAGAGAAGATCAGCAGTCTCACATTTTGACCAGAGTGTGGGTAGTGGAATGAAATGGGTCATCTTAGAAAGCTGTCAGGACAACAGTGTTTACATCAGAAGGTGGCAATGCTGTCACAAAGTCTAGGGCAATGTATGACCAGGGGCGAGGAAGAACCAGACGGAGGTTGATGGGATGACTGGTTGGTACTGGTTGCAGACCGGGCAGGCACCAACAAACACACGGACATCAGAATCCCAGTAAAGGCCGTCAGAAGTGCTGCCGTAGCAAGGTTTTTGTCTTCCCCCTGGGTGACATATAAAATGTCACAAATGTCCTCACGGTAGAACTTCTGACCTGGGGCTTTGAGGAACAAAGAGTTTACTGTTTGGACAGGAGCTGGGACTAGGGGTATCCACAAGGGCACTCTGGATCTTCTCCTCAGTCGGCCATGTGACAGCAGCTACCAGGCATGAAGGTGAGATAATAGGATCAGGGTTGGAGAGTTTATCTGATCACCACAAAACTTGTGTGAGAGGGCATTTGGTTTTGGTTGGTTGGAAATGCCTACACCTAAAATGTATCAGTGAATGCAGCACTTCTGACGTTGGGGAATAGAAGCTCACCTTTTCTTCCCAGCGCCTCCCTTCCACACTTGGACTGATAATGAGATACCTATGTAGAATGCATGATACATCTGTGTCTCATAAATGCAAACCATGCCAGATGCCAAATGCAACAAAAGAGAACACAGAAATTAAAACAGATCCACTACGTCTCCTGCCCACCTTATTCACTCATGGGTTTCTCATAATTCACCTGTAGACTGAACTGTTTTTTACATTGGATAAAGCAACACAACCTCAGATTGTGATCAAAACTGCCTCCACTCTGCCACCAACTCAGAGATGTGAAGCGGAGCCCACGCTCACGCTGGAGTCGCAGAGACAGAGCAACTGCTGTACCTGAACCCACAGCAGCACCAGCTCTACCTGACACCGAATCACTGTTCAGCTCTGGGCTCAGAATCCTGGTTTCTTCTTGTGTTACTGTGGGTTCCTGTGGAGGTACGTATATGTGGGTAATAATCAGAAGACAAATTAATATTCAGTGTAAGTGCTAAATGAAAATATCTCAGTTTAGCAGCTGTCCACTGAGGAGTGATGTAAGTGTCAGACATATTAGGACTCTCTCATGTTGTCACACAGACACAGGATAAACCAGCAGTTTAAACTGACACTAGTTTGATCGCACAAATTAAACATCACAGACTTGTTGCTGTGTCTAAGAGCAGATAAAGAAATATTTTGCTCCTGGGTGTAGTTTTTTTTTTTTTTTTTTTTTTTTTTGGACAGATGCATAGGACAGGATGCAGCACGAGGTTACACAGAGCAGAGGCTGCAGGTGAAGTGCAGTCAAGGAGACTGAGATTGTGGTCACTTGGGAACAGACTGCAGCTCACCCTGGTGTTGTAGGTTCCAGTCCAAACAGAATAATTTACCCTGCCTGTTCTACTCCATAAATTTTTTGTCACTTCTCAACTTTCCTGTCAAAACAATATCTTAAAAAAGAGAGACCCAAGAGTACAACCACTTGTTTAGAAGGCTTCACACGTAGCTTGGCGTTTTAGTTGCAGTTTTTATTTATTGTAAAAACAACAGCTTGATAATTAATCCTCTAAGCATCTGCCATATTTGCTGTTATCCCTTCTCCGTGAAAATGCAAAAAGAACTGGACTTAAATAATTTATAAAAAGTGTTTGGCAGGATTTGACAACATTTACTGACAAGCTCAAGAGTTGCTGAATCTCATAAAAAATGTATGACTTGACACTGTTGATTTCGGTTTGACAGGAGATCACCAGAAGTGAGATCAAAAATGACAGGTTAGACCAAAAATGATTTTAGTCAGTGAATTTTTTAACATTAGAAATATAGACTGGACCTGCTCCTGTCGTCTTTAGGGTTGTCCTCATCAACACTGAGTGAGTTAAAGTGCTACAGTGCTAACTACAAGCAGTCACAACCCATGTACTCTGTATGCTGGTCCCAAATATGGATAAATGCTGAGGGCAGTGACAGGAAGGGCATCGGACATAAAAATCTATGCCAAATTAAACATACAAATCACAAACAAGAAGCACTTTTGTAAAATTATGTAAGGCAAAAACTCCATAACTGCATTTTTAGCAACCTACTGAGTCAAAACATGATACCTCCAATATCTCCAGGCTCTCATTAGATAAGAAGGAATATCAGAGTCGAAAGATAAGTGTAGTGGAGACGCAATCAGTATCATTGTGAGTAGTACACAAAACAAGAACACACAGTGCATTTTATTTCTTTAATTTATATGCTAATCAACTGTCATTGTGCAAAAGGAAGACAAGGAAGGAAGAGAGAGACCTGGTACAAGTTCATCATGCATTATCATTATCAGCATGTCTGTCCAGCTGTTTTTGTGGCCTATTGAGACGTACATCAAGACTAAGCAAATGTGGTTACTGTCAGGGGCTTACGAGTGTTAGGCTTCGTATGCATCAAGTTAAATGTTTTCATATTCTCCCAGAAAGTCTTGAAATTACAGTGCTTTGTGTGTATCAGGCGATGTTAAGCTCATGACCACACAGTGACTGAAAAAGTAGGTAGCAGTTACGTAAAAAGGCCTACATTTTTACAGGTTGATGGATCAAAAGGTTGCGTTCACGTGACGTCACAACATTTTAAAGCGCCTATGCTGTGAGACTGAGATGAAGGCAGGCTACAATCTTATGGTAGAATTTGCTGCTGTGTCAATACACTGCAAATTTTCAATATCTACACTAAATTACTTGAATTCAGATTATCAATCTTGATTTGAGCAATTTTAACTAGATTACATTTATTTATTTATTAGGTTACTCATTACTAGATTATTTGCCTTGTTTCAAAGTATTTTTTTTCCCTGTTTCAAGCTATTTTTACTTATTTCAAGCAAAACTTTATGTCGACGGGGTAAGATAATTTTGTTTGAAATAAGTAAAAATAGCTTAAAAGTGGGAAAAATACTTTGAAACAAGGCAAATACTCTCTATTTTTGCTTAAGTCAAGATTGATAATCTGAATTACTGCTCAAATCGAGATTAATAATCTGAATTCAAGTATTTTTTTTCTAATGTAGATATTGATTTTTTGCAGTATATACAGATTTGTTGGCCTTGTTTATGGTTAATATCTCCAAAATTATTGTGTCTACCCGTATGAAACAAAAACTGGCACAAAATTTAAAATCAGCAAAAAATACACATGGTTACATATATTTTTATTTTATGTTACATCCTCCAAAGACATGCATGTGTTAGGTGAATTGGTGACTCTGAATTGCTGCTAATGGATTAATGTGAGAGTGAATGGTTGTCTGTGTGTGTGTGTCTCTGTGTCAGTCCTGCGACCAACTGGCCCCTGTCCCTGTCCCCTGCACCGCTCTTTGTTTATTCAGTCTGATGGATGTGATGAAGTGAGGGTTTCAGCCACAAAGGAGAGGCATGAACGAAGTCAGTGGGTCCAGGGGGTGCCATGGAGACGTCATGTACACATTTTAATGTCCAGATCATAAATGTGGACAACTGCTTCTTTGAGTCCATTCAAATCCACCTATGTTTGTTGTAGTGTTGTGTAAAATATTTGTAGTTTGTACAATTGGGTGAAATAAATAAAAGGTCTTGAGCCGAACAATTGTCTCTGTGGCGTTTATTCTCTTGCAAGAGATGAGCAAAGATACAGAGTGTCACAATTCTTATAAGGATCCAAAAACAGAACACAGCAGGTGAGTCTCAAAAATGGTTTAATGCAAGAATGTACTCTGAGGTAAGTAGTAATAATCTTGATGAAGAGGAGCTGGCAGATGAGCAGGCAGGCAGAAACAAAGGCAGAGGAATGGAGCCAGGAGCAGAGAGGCAGACTGGCAGCCAGCACCTGGACAGAGGAGAAGGTAAGTACAAAAACTACAAAATTACAAAGACAAAATTAAGCCAACTGTTCACTAACTGGTAGTTAAACAACAACAAACTGGAAAGGAGTGAGTGACGAGCCCGGCTTCTTATACTGCAGTTGATGAAGGTTGGATTGAAGACAGGTGTGCCATCTGCCATGGTCAGGTCATGCCCACATCACTCCCAGGTAAGACAACACACAGAAGGGAGGGAGAAACACACAGAAGACAGGAACAGTGAAAATGCCAAAGTCGTGTAATAGATACAGATAAGTAGCATCAGCTGTAGAACAGTGAAGAGTTTGTGAACCGTATAAAACTATGACAAATGGAAAGGTATGCAATGTGTAATGATAACTTTGGATAACTTTTGTGTCTATTATTATGTTATTTTGACTGAGTTTGGAGCCGTTTGGGTGAAAACTGTAGCTGATTATATTAAAAGTATGAAGACTCCCATAGGCAAAATGTATTCTCCCACTTCCAGGGGTTACTCAGTCATTTTTCAATATTTTTTCTCACAGACTTCAAATACATTTTCCCCAACCTTGAATTTTAGATCAAATAAAATTTGACTTTACATGAAAGTTCAGGGGGTCAAATTTGTGTTTTGATTTATTTATTTATTTTTTGTCAATGCCATCAAAAATAATATAATGCTTTCAAAAACAATATAAAATAAATAAAGCAAACTGCTTAAATGCTTAGAAACTTAAAAGCTTAAAAGCTCTGAGCGTAAAACTTGATCATCATAAGAGTCTCCAAAATGCCTAATATTTCACATGCAATGCACAGAAATTTTTAGCATAATTGAACTGAGATGATGAGAGAATATCATTTCCAGCAGGAGATACCTTTTGTACCTAAGTTAAGTTTGAATTTAAAGATTTGTAGATATCAGTACATGGTAACATGGTAGCATACTCTCAGAAGTCTTTGAACCAGCGTGTCTCAGTAAATGTCCTGCAGATATCAAAGCCACTGCTCTACATCAGCCAGTCCTGCCTCATAACACACTGCACTTGATCTTACCTTGATCTGTGGTTTTCTTTGCCATCTTCCAGATGTCCTGACTCAGTGGCCTGATTGAAATGGATGCCTTGGCCGTGGGCAGTATCAGTATGGATCCTTCTGTAGGTTTGTGTCTCCTTAAATAAAAAAATAACATGACAAAGTAAACACAGCACAGTTGACCTGAATAACACGTATTATTGTTTTGTTTGATGTTTTTGTGAGAGAAAACACTGCATGTTTTGGTACTTAGTATATAAATACTGTAAATACAGCAGCACAGAGAGTCACAAGCCTGTACTTTATGAAACAGTCCCAAGCCTGAATAAATAGAGAGTGTCAGGAAGGGCCTCTGGTATAAAACCTACACCAAATGAATTTGCAAGCTCTATGAGGATTCCTGCCACCTTCCACATCTCCCAGCTCAAATCTGTCAATGTCAGCCCTTTTACTTAAGTTTTTTGTGACCCTTTTTTCACGTTCTTTTTTCTAGAGGATTCTAGCCATGGCTCCGACCAGACCCAGACAACTTTGCTCCAGCCGTGGTCCTCTCACTCCAGCCCACCTCCTGCGGTTTTTAATGTTTTGTACAAAAAGCTTATGGAAACCCTCTTTTGGGTGCTGCTTTTGGGTCCTTACTATGATTTGTAACAGTTTTCAGCAGGTTTCAGATCCCTCTCATCTTATTTCAGTGCACTTGCAAATTGGAACATTGTTGGGCAGTAATTAGATCACGTTTAGTAATGAGTAATGTAATGTGTTTTCAAATAGAGTAATTAGATTATATCTACAAGCCCATGCAAGTAACAATGTGTTACCATTTCATTATGGCACAAACCCTACAACCCTAACATTTTATTACATTTTGTTACTACCCTAGCAGTTTGTTGTTAGGCTACATCATGAGTCGTTGCTATGATTACCAAAAACAAATCATGGTAGACTGTCACAAGCTGGTGCTTTATCCAGTCACCTCCAAACATTTTTCTGAAAGTTCCTCATCTTTATAAATGTGAGACAATCCAAACTGATATAACATTAGCACTCTCTGCAGAGAAGCGCATACCGTATACACATATCTGGCTTTTGCCAGGTTAAAAAGCAGTTGCCAATGTCAGAATCTATATATAATATACCAGTTTTACAGCAGCATCTGGATTCTGGGCAGGAGTGTACTCCGTCACTCTGACTTACCAGAAGCACTGCTGATCCTCATCTCAACCATGACATACTGCATCAGAACAGGGCTGAAGGCCAGAAAATCATCATAGATGATTATATATGGTGATGGTATAACGAATCAAAATGTGTTAAATATGCCATTAGCCCACATTAAACATACCTGCTGCTTATCTCTGAATAAAGTCATTTAAGGCAGGCAGTAGACATTATGTACACACGTAAAGAAGAAGCAGCCCTTGAGATATTTTCTCTTCATTGAAACAAAACACTGAGTACTTGCTGCTCTAAGCATTTGTGCTGCAATTACTGCAAATGTACTCAGTCTCCATGACAACAGCTTTTTCCTGACAGGTCCCAACTTTGATCCCAAATCACTGAGGCTGCTGTGTGCACCGCTAACAAGGCTCTGCTCCACTTTTTTACATGTATTTTTACATCTTATTTTGAACTGCAAGTTACTCAATATGTGCTGAATTAGATGTTTGAGTTGAATTCAGGAAATGATGACTTCATTTACCAACACTGTTCAACATGTGTGTGTGTGTGTGTGTGTGTGTGTGTGCGTGTGTGTGTGTGTGTGTGTGTGTGTGTGTGTGTGTGTGTGTGTGTGTGTGTGTGTGTGTGTGTGTGTACCCTGTTGGAGTTAGAAGTTGAAAAGTGTGTGTTCGGTCTAAGAAACTACTTGTCTCGTCGTGTCCCATCTGCTGCGTTCTACCCACTCCTTTTGCTCTTGTTCCAGCTCTGTTCTGTTTTTGACATCTTTAAAGTGCCAGAAATCGCAGACTGAGATAACAAGAGATAATGTGCAGAAGGAAAAAAGTTTGTTTAGCTCTGGATATGAATATTTAATTTGAAAAGTGTTTGAAACCAAAAGCTTCAGTGAGAGCTGTAAGTGTTTTGGAGCTGACAGCAGCACTGTGTAATGACTTAATTATTCATAATCACCCTTTAATTAACAACCTAAGCCATATATTATTGTACACTGTAAAGCTTGTACACTTAGAGCAGCTGCTGGTGAGTTTAAACCCACGATTGTTTACACTTATTTTGCCATGAGTAGAATTAATTACATGCTGTACAGACAAAGAGACTACGAAAAATGCTACTCATCTTTCTATGTGCCTTGCTGAACTGGACATTTTTCATTAAAGACACTTCTCCATTGGTGCTTAAGAAATGTGCTGTCACAGTTTGTCAGTTTAGAAAGCTTAATGTAAAAATGCTCAGGTAAAAATTCCTGAAGACATTTCCTGATGCTGCATGTAGAGATAATAACCACTAATTGTAGCGGAACTCAGAAAAGTATTTTAGTCTTTGGGGCTGAGATATAATTTCCTGAAGGGCTCAATGTAAAATCAAGCACTATAGCTCTGTTCAAAACACCACGGGTCTTTCCTCTCTAAGATAACAACAAGACATGAACTACAGCTGCTTCCTGCTGTTTATCTTCCTGACAATGCAGCTACACACGGCTGATTGTCTAAGTTTGATCAGCTCTGTCATTCAGACATAACACGTCACACCAAACTTTAGGATTTAGATGGAAAAATGTATGATGTAGTGGCTTTTAGTTCCAGTCCCTATCTTTGAAGCAACAAAACATTATCATTAAAGTTAGTATAGTCACTTTTAAAATTTTATGCAATTCTATTATAAGGCTGACCAACAAGGCTTGACTGACACTCACCAACACCCAAATGCAGGTAGATTTCTTCCACTAGCCACTTTATATATTAGGCCTGGATTTCTGTGGTTATGCAGAATCCCATAATTAGTAATTTATCATGATTAGGGGAAAAGCAGTCTTAAGTGACAATATTAAAATTGAGTTAAGATATGTTTCACTACATGCAAAAATATTCTATTTATTCTATGTATTTTAGTTAACTAGTAGTTGATTGTAAAATATTGTAAGCCAAAACTTCATTTTTCTTTTAGCTTATCATTTACTATACAATAAACACATTACTATTTTAAGTGACTTCAAAATACTAAAGGGGGTAGGTAAATCAACCAACAAAACTATTCTAAATTTCTATGTCTAGGAATCTTTTTGCTTATAGCATGCTAGACCAACACTTGACTTAAGAAAACACATTATTTGTGAAAGACGATAAAAAAACAAAGACTAGCAAATGAAAAAGCCTAAATTCCACTGAAACTGCCTCTCAACATCTCCAGCTCTCTCTGACTCTGAGCCATGTGCGCTCTGCCGCTCTGACATTATCAAAGACAAACCTTTTCAAATTGTCTCTGACAAACTGCCCCCAAGAGGCCAGTTTTTGGTCTTTTCTCTCACATGCCTCCCGTGTTTGAGATGAGTATTGGATTGTGGATTCAAGGGGAGAAGAAGTATTAGTTATCTTTGTGACAGAGTGGAAACCACTGTGAGTCATTCAGGCACATAAAGCACTGTCTGAGTGAAAGTGTAAAATTGTGAGGACTCTCCTCTGTGACACAATTGATTTGCAATGACATTTGTTTTAATGGTGATGACATTCTGTTTGTCTCAGTGTGTGGACCTACAGGTGGCTGCACTATTTCAGAGGTCATGTGAACCTTTGCGAGTAAGGATTGTTAAAATGCCTCACAGAAAGCATTCGGGGTCGATTAGTTACACTGCATAATTTTTCTGGCTAAACTGCAGTTTTTGCTTGACTGAACATATCCATGTTGAGTTGCTTATTAAAACACATGGCTGTTGATGCAGAAAAGTTTTGCAGAGTCTGTGGACAGTGCCTTTCTCATCAGGGACACAACAGGCAAAGCAGAAGATTATCAGTAAAGAGCCATCACTGCACCAAATGCTACACAGAAGGAGCCACTGAATGTCAAGAATACAATGTATAGAAGTAGAGCAAATATACACAAACACAGTTGAGCTGTTGGGAGAGAAATTGTACAATACACCACACTGCTATTCACATTTGAGTTTGGAGAAGCATATATGATGGCTATATAGGGCATTCAAACACCTAACACCAAAAAGAACCTTGGACCCTTTGGTAAAATGTATGTATTAATATATATTTAAAACAGAACCACATACAGCTGTGATTATACACAGAATTTAACATAACAATACTTCTGAAATGTGAAAAACAGGACTAGTGAACAGATGGGCCTGTATTTCCACAACAGGTTGGCTTACAAGATAACTGGCAGTAGACGCCAAATGGTAACATGCTAATTTCTGTGTCTGCGCATTTTAGCACAAGGACTGCACTGCCAAACAGCTGCCATTTTTATAAACGCCCACACTGAGACTGTGCAGCCATTAGCACAAAATGATGTACCGACCTGGAAATGTTTAAATCTACTGCCCTGAAACTATGCATGTTGTAGTGTAGTCCTATACTGGCCTATTTATAGCTCTTTATAAGCGTAATTTAAGTCAACACACCATAAAAATTAATCACTAGGATGATCCCTCAGCTCAAACCAAACAATTACATCATGGATACTGAGCCCAAATGTTTTTACCCTGGTATATTGCAATACTACGATTATTACAGGACTGCATTTAAAGTAATAAAAACAAACAGTGCCTTATAAGTATTAAGTTTATTTTGTTTTCTACCATGCGCATACCATCTATGCCATCCTGTTTACGTTCAGTTTAGTGTGCAGTAATTAAGCTGCCTGTGTTTACTCTGGACTAAGTGGTGGTTATTATATATATTATGATATTGTTTAACTGCCTCATTAACCAAATATAAACACAGTGAGCAACACTACAACAATACTAACACTCAAATTACTGGTTTCCTTTAATCAATGCTGCAAGCCCCGTGCTTGTACAATATGTTATTAGCCTTTGTGCTGCTTTTATGAAATGTCTATTAGTTATTCTTTTTATATAGACGTTTTATCAGTGGCCCCTGGTCCCCCGGAGCCTGCTGAACACATTTCTTTTCTATCACAGAAGAATCATTACAAACACGCACTCTGACCTCAACCTCAAAAAAAGGAGTTTTTTCCACAAGTAAACAACTGAAGATTTTTCTCAGATTTTTTTACACCCAGCCACCTGCTTAGCAAGCCCCGGCCCATAATCCTTCACTCCAGTGCATCTTGAGGAACTGGGCGCTCAAAAACAAATTGACAAGCCCACATAGGGGTAAATCATTTGGATAGCAAGCATTTAAATATTGAATAATGAATAATATTTGCAACATGTTCAATAATTTACTCATTGTGGATGTGCATTACTGATAAAAGTTGTGTCAGAGTGATAAAACAGGCTAAGCATTTCAGCACCATGGACAGTGACATCGACCCAAAAACACAGTAATGCAATGAAAACTGTGGAAATGAGACTACAACAAATAAAATGCCTTTTTATGTAGATGTATTTTTTAGCCATTTACAAAGTTATAACTGAGACTTATGGACCTCTCTATGTTGAATGTTTTTTGTTTTTCATCTGTGAACTATAGCACAACACAGAGGAGTACAATGTGACTGAGATGTCACTATGCTTATAAACCGCACAGGGCTTAACTGGGGAGTTAAAGTGCAGTCGTCCCTTCAGGCTGTCTCTAAATACTCACTCGAGAGTCTGGTTCTAAAACCCATCACAGACCTCCCTGGATTTCTCCACCTGGAAAAAGTCCCAAGTCCCTCTGGCCAACAGAACAAACCCTCAGTGCTCAAATGAGGACTATACTTCATTTGTGTCTGCATCAGTCAAGAAACATAAAAGGCCACTAGAAGAAATTAGTGCACATGTTGCCAAACTTTGGACTAGATTTTAACTGCTTTTGCAAATTGAAGCAGCTGGTGACTCTAATTAGACTGCTGTTGAGTAAATGTCTGAGCTGCACCACTGGCTCCATGTGTCCATCAGGGAGCTAGTGCGCCTTTTATGCCTAAAATAAATTAATTCTCTGTCATTTGAACCACAACCTGTCCTCTCAACCCTCTCAGCTCAACCTCTATGTGCTGAGCTGCAATCACTGTCATTCCAATAGCTGCCTCCTCAATGAAGGCGCAGCACTGTAATCTTCATGACAGATTACTGGCCTGCTATTTGAGGCTGCTTGTTGTTTTTGCATGGTGTGCAATTTTGTAGCCTCCAGCAGAACTCATGTTTTTGAAGTAAAGAGAATTTGAACCATTTCTTTTAATTCAAAAAATAAAAACTTTTGTGTTTCCTGTATCCTGTGGCAGTTTGCAGATATTTATAATCCTTGGCATCCTAATGGATACTGTGCCCGTTTTTCTCAACAGTTTTCTTTTATGATCACAGAAAAATATTTAATTATACTACCTAGTATATGAAACTCTGCTCTGAGATTATACTGAATTCCCAGTAGTCATTGCAATGGTAATTTCATCTTCTGTATATGTGGCATGTGTGGCTCTTTTGTAGATAAATGAATGGTCATAATTTGATAAAGCCTGCTTTAATTATACCACAGTCTGTCCTTTGCTGTACACTCATTGATATAAGGAATACCCAAAAAAGTTGTTTAACATTCCCACATCCGAGTGAATAATTTTTTACTATTTCATGATTGCAAAAATGTTCCCATTGTATAGCATTTTAGAACATTTGTTATTAGTAAGCCTAAGCTCTTTAAAAGTGACTTTTATTATTTAATATTTACTGACTGAGACACTCATAGTCTCCTCCGCTGTCCTTTTCACACATTTATGTACATTGGATTTTGGCAAGCCACTTAAGATGACAAATTTAGATATACATTTTTAAATACTTTAAGTAGTGAAAGTGTTATAGAGCAAAAAAGTAATTCTTGCACCAAGCCATAATAAGGTTTGACTTGATGTGATCTGACGTTGTTTCTCGGATGACTTGTGTCATTTGTGAACCAAATGTGTAACTCTGTGTAACCTGGAAGCTAGTGCTAAAGTGTATTTGAGCTGACAGGATGAATGTTTGTGAGCAGCTAATTGTAGGAGGTGATAGTGTTGGCCTTGGTACAGCCCAGACTCCTGTCTTCTGTTCTACTAGTGACTGACCTGATGCAGCCCAATCCAAAATACATGGCATCCAAAAGAAGTTAGAGAAAAGAGTTCCATCCTTTCAGCTTTGTGTTCAGTCTCTGTCACCACCAGGGCTGACTTTCAATTGCCTGGAAAATCCAGACTGATATGTCTCTGTGTTATTTTACAGAGAAATATCAGTCTGGTCACCACGCCGTCCGCAGTGGTTTACTCAAATCCCAAGCGTACCGTGCATTTTGATTGGTTTATTTAAGTCACGTGTTCTTCGCGAGCAGCGTCACTCGTACGCGTCTCCTCGCCGACAACAATAAAGATGGCGCACCGAGGAGCCGAGAGTTTGTTTCATTCAGCGGTATGGTACGGTAATGTTGAAATAACTCCCTTGTTCCTCCCTTGTGGTTTTACTAATCCGTTTGTTTACTTTCTTATTTTCTTGTCGCTTTGTTAACGTCACGTCCGCCATTTTCTGATTGGCTAACGCCGCTGTCCGTTAATTCGGGTTTGCTCCGCCCTAGAAATCGAATTGATTGTAAGGCGACCAGACTCATCCACTGGTTCAGCGGTGAGTCTGGAATTTCCAGGCAAGACTTTCAATGCAATATGTATTAATATTTTGCTCCAGTACACCTTTATCTAGGGGCAGCCTCTTTGAGACAGTGCCTCATGTCTGGGATGTCTAAAGACCTGAGTGTTCATAATGTTTTGGATCATTTTTTATTACACAATCACCATGATGAAGGTATGGTGTACTGTGAAAACTGGGCCTCTGTAGATAATCACTTCCTCCAGAGTGTGTGTATTGTGTGAAGAATTGTTTGCATTTTACTTTTCAGATATCAAGAACTTAAGGTTGTACAAAGACACACACTTCATATTATGTTATCTTTAAAGTAGAATATACAAAGCCTTTAGGTCATTTATTTTACCCTTAATTTGAATTTAGAAAATATTATGTAACCAATCAACAAATGGTTTGCAGTAAGCAGAAACATGCCTACAAACTATTTCACGTTTCCATAAAAACTTGTAATCAGTGTGTTGCTAGTTTTAGAACCAACTTGGTCACAAATGTAGGAAGAATCCTTAAGAAAGGATTGCCGACATATCATTAACAAACATAATATTAAAACATACCTGCAGTTAAAGAGTTCAAAGTGTTATAATAACCAAAAGTGTAATCTGTAATAATTTTTTAAAGTTTGGAAAGGTTTCTTATTCAGAAAAGAAACTTGAATTAAATTGCAATGTTACAATTGTCTTGCCCTTTGGCTTTACATGCTGTTTTTTCGCTATTAACATTGGAAACACCATCTCAGTCTTTGATGTGGATTTGGGTCAGTGAATTCATTAGACCCAAACCCCGAAACTGAATAATTAAAGGTAAATTAAAAGCAAATGTTATGCGTGTCGAAGACTAAAAAAGTCTATGGCTATTTACTAACATCTCAACTACGGAAATAATCCTCATTTTGTTATGTCATTGGACTTATGCCACAATGATTAAAACCACTGTATCACTTTTGACTTGAGCATAATTATAAACATAAAAAAAAAAATGTTTGATCATAATGAAGAAATATTCAGCGTTTCAATATTGATGCTGGGATGAGTCATTTGGAGAGGGGATAGGTTGGCAAACAGACTTGGAGGTTATTTCCACATTTGCATCTCTGACCTGATTATTCTCATTAAAACAAACAAGAAAGATGCAGAGACGCTGATTCATGCTTTCATTACAAGCAGAATTGACTACAGTAACGCAGTCCTTACTGGTCTCACAAGAAAAACAACAACAGACAGACTGCAGCTTATTCAGTGACAATCTGAAAACTGGCACAGTAAATGAAGCACTTGAATGTTTAAGTTTGAATCAGTCATGCATGAAATCCATTTTTGTGGCTTGAGAGGAGGTTTTACTTCTGTGTATTATGGTATTTCCAATAAAAAATCTGTTCTAATACCAAAGTTGCTAAGCATTAACAAATCAGTAAGAGGGTTTTATAGGAAGCATAAACACAATAGCACATCTTATTGTTGGTTGGTTTTGTTTTGTTTTTGTTTGTACAACGCTAAAATTACAAATTATATTATTGCATTGTGATAATCAGTTGTGTTTGTCTAAATGTTACTGCACCACAAGGTGGTGTCCAAACTTTGACTTTGACCTGATTTAAAAGAAATTGTCCATGAAAAGGTCTGATTTTAGAGCAGTAGATAAGGCGTACAGAAAAGGCTCTTAAAAAGCTGTCTGACTGGAGGGCCACAACTTAATGCATTTTAGCTTGGAAGCCAAAAGGCCATATGAAATCTGGACATGTGCCATAACGGGCCCCCGGGCTGGACATTTGACTTGTCTGCTCTAGCGTTAAAAAAGTCCAACTCCCAATCTTAACTTTCAAAAACATCCCCACAGGCTCAACAGAAGCTCCTCATAGACCAGGGCTCATCATAACTGCAAAGACTTTAGAGCTTTCATATCAATATTTAATTAAATGAATGTGTAAATGTGACGCTGGTGTTAACTCGAGATCCAATATCTTCACCTCACCACTGTCAGCCCAGGTCTCACACCAGCAGCTGTCCCGCATCAGTGCACACAGTCCTGACTGTACTGCACCTCTGTTTAGTCTCAGGTGAGCCAGTGCACAAACTGTAGATGTCTATGATGAAACATAGACAAATTGTTCTGGAAACTGAACTCCAACATTTAAATAAAATAATAATAAAAGCCAAGCAGAGACTTCACGTTAGCTCAGTTGCCAACCTGCCATTCATTTACCTAATCTGATAAAAACTCATGTAACTCTGAAACCCAAGTGTAAATATCAAAAAGTGTATTTCTACGATGATTTTAAAATGACAAGTGTGTTTGCATGACAAGATGGAGGCAGGTCAGAAGTCTACGACAAATTTGGAAACACGTTCAAAAACATGCTCTCAAATTTGAAAACATGTACATAAATTTGGAAACATGCACAAAAATGTGAGAACATGCACACAAATTCAGAAACACGCACACAAATTTAGAAACATGCACACAAAAATTTTTAAAATGCACGCACATTTGGACCCTGCCACACAAAAATTGAAAATACACACATTTGAAAACACACACACAAATTTAGAAATACACACACAAAATGTGTGTTTCCAAATCTGTGTGCGTGTTTTTGTATTTGTTGGTGTGACTTCCCTTCCAGGGCCACCGTAGGTTCATGGTTAATATCACTGCAGTTACTGGGCCTATCCACATGAAACAAAAAAGTTTAAAGTCCTTTCTGTCAGCACAAACAACCAAAGTTGAGATTATTTGTTCACTATAGTGTCAAAAAGTGGTGGTATTTTTTAGTCACACAGGTGAGATTGTTGTCAGTATAGACAGGACATTAAGCCTCGGGATTAATATAGGGTTGGGTTTGTGAACCCAATCCCAGACCAAAACGAATCAGGTTCAATATTTGTGGATTTTCTATTGGAGTTTCTGTGTCTAGCCTCTGCGGTGATGCTGGCTCCTGACCTCGCTCCAGCTGAGATTTTGACATCATAAAAATCTTCAACGTGAACACAACCTAATCAGTCTTAAACAGGGTTTTGGTTTCACTGATAGCTTTGTCGCTGTCCAGTTTAAGCTTCAAATACCACTTTTCCCTATGCAATGGTGTGGTGTCTTCAAGAGATGACGCTGTCTGCCGGATCATAAGTAATAACACATTGATTTTGATTGCATCGTGAGGGATATAGGTGAGTTTGGAGGCCTGACACTGACTGCTCACGCTGGCGAAATGACGTCAGGCCCAAACCTTTGCAGGAGCTGGGGATGTCAGGTCATTTTCTAGATGTCAGACAGGATCATGGCTTCTGATGGGGAAGAAAGGCACTCAGCTTCTTTTGCCCTTTTTCTTGCACCAGTCTTTCACAAAGTGCTGCTCCCATCTGATGCATCCGCTCAACCTTTTAACCGTTGTACAATTGGCTAAAGGAGACCAAGGATGAACGCAAATGCTAAGTCTGGTGTGCTAGTCCTAAGGAAATGCCATATAAGGAAGTATTGCTGTGGTTACAATAGCTTTGGTGATGACCCGGCAGAGACGTAAATCTTCATTAGCTTGATTTTAGAGACTATTAGGCTGAGGCACACTGATGGCAGCAGATTGGATTGTTCCATGTAATAGATGCAGACATTAACATTTTGATTAGCTACTGTGAGGCTGTACAATGTGTAAATATAAGAGCAGTGTATGTGGATTTGGTGAATGAGACAGACCATGTGTTTGTGCTATTACAGTTGATGATTATGTAAACTGAGTGCTATTCATGTAATTTTAATTATCACCAGCTAATAATATGTGCATCTATTGTCCTCTGGGCTATTATTATATTCATTATTTGGTATCAGCATTCAGTAGCACTGGGTGTTTAGGTGTTTGAAAGAAGCATCTGAAATAAATATTTATGTATGATGTATATGATATTCATTTGGTAATAAGATAGGACCTGGTACTGGTTTACACTGCATTGAGCCCTTGCATTATTAATTATTGACACTTTACATATATATTCATTCAATGTGTATTAATAGTGCATAATCCTCAGGCCAGCTGACTACACTCTCTCTCTCTCACTGAAGTGTGCATGTCCAAAAGACAGGGTGAATCCAGATTGCCCCTAGTGAATAAATGTAAAATGGAATGGGTGTCTGTCACTGTACAGCCCAAATTCTGGAAATGTTGGGACGTTTTTATAATTTGAATAAAATGAAAACTAAAAAACCTTCAGATCACATGAATTTTACACTTTCATGCACAAAATGATGACATCTGATGCCTGCTAGAGGTCTAAACATAGTTGGGACAGGGGCAGGTTTACCATGGTGTAGCATCTCTTCTTTTCAGAACATCTGGGTATTGAGGTTATGAGTTTCTGGAGTTTTGGTGTTGTGAATTTGGTCCCATTCTTGCCTGATATAGGTTTCCAGCTGAAGAGCAGCAGGGTTTTAGAGCAGATGTTGCTCTAAAACCTTCACATACCTTTCATAGTTCATTCCAAAACACACAGCTGCCCATACCGTATGCCCTTATGCCCCCATACCATCAGAGATGCTGCTTTTGAACTGAGCACTGATAACTCACGGGTTGAAGCAGTCCATTTTAAATGAGCCTTGGCTCAGGACACGAAGCACGACGGTGCTTCTGGACCATGTTCACATATGGCTTCCTTTTTGCATGATAGAGCTTTAGTTGGGCTCTGCAGATGGGATGGTGGATTGTGTTTAGCCACAGTGGTTTCTGGAAGTATTCCTGGGCCCAGTTAGTAAAGTCATTGACACAGTCATGCTGATGAGTGATGCAGTGTCGTCTGAGGGCCCCAAGACCAAAGGCCTTCAGCCTTGTCCCTTACACAGAAATCTCTCCAGTTTCTCTGAGTCTTTTGACGATGTTATGCTCTGTAGATGATGAGATTTTCATAACCTTTGCAGTTTGATGTTGAGGAATATTTTTTTAAAGTACTCCACAATCTTTTTTACACTCTTTCACAGACTGGAGAGCCTCTGTCCATCTTTACTTCTGAGAGACTCTGCCGCTCTAAGACATCACTTTTATAGCTAATCATGTTACAGACCTGATATCAATCAACTTCTTTAGTTGCCATTTGTTGCCGCTGTCCCAACTACTTTGAGACCTGTAGCAGGCATCAAATTCGAAATGAGTTCATTTTGTGCATATAAGTGTTACATTTCTCAGTGTAAACATTTGCTATGTTATCTACAGTAAGTTCTGTTGGCTCATGTGATCTGAAAGTTTTTTAGTTTTCATTTCATTCAAATTTTAAAAATGTTCTAACATTTCCACAGTTTGGGTTGTATGTTTCATGGTTGCTGTGACAGGCTCCAGGCCCTGGTGACCCCATGGGAATAAGCAGGACAGGATCAATGAATCTTTTGCAACAAACTCTACAGTTACTATATTCAGAATGCTACATGTGGTCACTGACATATGGCATTGTGTTTTTGCTGTTACACTAAAACCTTTGAAATATTACCTCGAAGATTTTCACTCTTTATGTAAAGTGAAAAATAAATTCCCATTGTTTTAAAATATTAAAAATGGACCACGGTAGCTTAGAGGAATAGCAAAACAAGACAACGAATAACAGAACAAATTCAGATCGAATGACTGACACTTCAGGGAGCATTGTACTTCTATTATGTGTGAGTTTAATCTGCTTTGAGCTGAGTACAAATGCTTTTGTGACATGAGCCTGAGGAAACCCATCTACAAATGTTCTGGCACAAAACTCTCTTTTTTCCTTTTATATTCATTAAATGTGATTGCTGCCTGGCTGTGAGTGTCAGTGTCAATATAACCCTACTTCACATGCAGGGGAGAAGTGCTTATAGTCCTCACTCTCTTCACTGACTATGTTACATTATATATGACTTTTATATGGGCTTCTCTTGCTATAACCACTTGGTAAGCTTCAATGGACAGATCACTTACTCCCTGAACAAAAATTATTAGAGTCTAGGTCTGGGCACAGTTCACTGCGAGATATAATCCAACTTCTGAAAAGGCTGGGACACAGAATAAAATTTATATAAAAACATATCATATTTACTTATATGTTATTGACCAAGGAACATGGAATACATATCAGGGAGATAGTTTGTCATTTCATTTAAAATAATTACACATTTTCAATTTGATGGCAGCAACACAGCTCAAAAAAGTTGAGACGAAGTAACGAAAGGTTGTAAAAAGGTTTGAACACAGTTTGCACAAAGGTTTAGCTATCATTCAAAGAAGAAGCCACCCATGGCAAGGAGACAAGAGACAGACTTCATGATCCATGCAGTGATTTCCATTTGTGTTTTTAAATTTTTTTGTTTGTTTTTTGTTTAGTTTTTGTATTTGTGTGTATTTCTGAATTTTGATGTTGTGTGCGTGTTTCTGAATTTGTGTGCATGTTTTTGATTTTGTTGGAGTGACTTGCCCTCCAGGGCCACCGTATCTTCTGAAGTGTTGGCAATGAGCATAATTAGCTGTTTTTTTTTAGTATAACTTTCTTTTTCAGCCTTTTGTTGTTGTTGTTGCCATCTCAACTTTTCTGAGACATGTTGCTGCCGTCCAATTCAAAATTAGATATTTGTCATAAAATAGTCAAAAACACCAATTTGTCTCTTAATATGCCTGTTATTTACTATGTATTATTTTCTCTGTAGTGTGTAATGAAGGAATTATCTTTTAGAGCAGAAAAAATGTATCCTAAGACAACAAAGAATACCAAATTAATTAGAGAACACAGAGAGGCATCTATCTAAGTGGCAAGGCAGCTGATGTAGAGAAGATATCTGCGATTGAGTCACAGACAAATTATTCATAGTGTTCAGCTTGGTGTATCAGCATGACGAGTCCTTGATCTGGGCAATAGAAAGGCAGGAGAAAGGAGCAGCATTCAGAATATGATAGTCCATAAAAGACCGCTGCTTCACATATTAAGAACTAAATTCAACAGCTGGCGCTCAAATGCTAACTTACAGCTTTTTGTTGACTGAAAGCAATGACAGCTCATATGGAAAAAAGGAGTCTGATGGTTGTATTGCCTCCATTTTGAACCTCAATTCTTGCCATTTGTAACCTTATTCTTGTTCTTATTTTTTTAACACTTATGCAATTTTTAATGTACAAGGTTGTTCTTGATTAGTTTTTAGGCGTCTCACATCTGGTTATGTAAAGTCAATAAAGAAATATGTAGATGACTGTAAAACAACCTGTATCTGCATCATCCTGTCAATTTAAAATAAAACTTTCTCCACGTTTTCCAGAATGTGCTACGGCTTTTGTTGGCCATGCAGTGGATGCTTGAGCTGATTTGAAGTGCAGCACACAGGAGTTAAATAAACAGCACAAAAAAAAAAAAAAAAAAAAAGAAAAAAGAAAAAAGAAAAAAAACTGTTTCTGGATGTGGCTCCTGTTCACAGAGTGTGCTTGGCTTCTGCATTACACTGCTGTTTAGTGGGCTATTAAAAAATAATCTGTGCAATGAGTATTTAAAACGGGTCTTTGCTGGTTTGCAATAATTAATGACCACCCAGAGGCAATGTTTCAGTTAAAGGCTAAATGACTTTTGTGCATTCAAATTTGTTGTGGCTCTTTACAGAGAGTAAGTTTAGTATTTTTGGCAACAACTGGCTCTTTAGATCCAGAAGGTTGCATTATCAGTGATTTGATAAATCCTAATCAACCACAGTGGATGAACAAGAGAGTAAATGTTTGTCTTCAAAGGGCCTATATTATGCTTTTTTGTGAGTCTTTTAAATTAATTTAGGACACATATAGATCTGCATCTTACGTTTTGTGGGTCAGAAAGTGCAATAATTATTGGAAAAACCTCATTTGAAGAAAATCATCATTTGACTCTAAGAGAAACATTTGGATTAGGTCCCTGTCACTTTAAGAGCCCTCCCTCCCTGCTGTCCTGCTGCTGTCATGCCCCTTTAGCGTGTCCCAACAACACGTGTTGGTGCAGAAGCAGTGTTTAAGTGTTGGCTGCTGCAGTTCGGGGGTAGGTTTGTTTGGTTGCTGTGTGGGAGGCGTGAGCTGTTCCAGTGCTTCCAGAACGGAACAGAACCGTGAGGGTGGAAGGGCGTGGTCAGGTGGAAAAGGCAGACACCAGTGAAATGAGATGTTTTGGCCTCTCACAAACTCAGTGTAAAAGAATAGAGGGTTACTCAAACATGCATGAATGAAACAAAACACAACTCCAGGTATGTTTTTATGAGGAGACAACATTATAACATGGTAGAAAGCTCAGAAAAGTTGATTCTGCATAATATTTATATTTATAACTTTAACTGTTGGTCCTGCAACTAACTACTGTCTAGGGTGTACCCCACCAAATGACCATCGTTGCCAGATGGGCTCCAGCCAACCACGACCCCTAACAGGAATATGTGGAAGAAGATAAATGAATGTTTAAATTTGTTTTGCATAAGTTTACTTTTGAGGTATGTTGAGCTACTGTCTCATTCTGGACAATAGTATCAATACACTAAGTATCTTTATAAATGTGTGAATTGCCCATTTAGACTATAAAGTGATGCATATACAGTTATTCAACAGTACGTCTTATTATGCTGTATCAAATAATCACTAAGTCTCCTTTTCACACAAAGGACTACTGTCTGCACTATCTCAAAAATTCAAGTTCCAACCATGGCTGCATGACTTACTCAGAAAAGTGGAAGCTCTGAAACAAAACAAAAAAACAAAAAAAGTCTGTTCAGTACCGACCACTGTCTGTGGGACTGCCTTCAAGTAAGGCTGCCACAAAACAACACAAGAAAAACAGACATTACATCAGCCCTTATAGGTTTACAGGTTCACAGATAATCTTCATGCAAAAAATACATTTTAAATTTAAAAATCAAACAGAACAGTAAACTCAGGTTATAAAGGGGTAAAAAGAATTATCCTCTATCACTTCTCCTGCATCTGTTCTATACCAGAGCAATAGCCTACTACCTGAAGAAAATGTTTGGCTTGTAGAGACAGGAGCTTCCTGTACTGGTCGCCTAGAACTGCTCCTTTCTTTTGTGGCTGGAGCTGTAACAAAATAATGAGCTTTACATAAAAGAAAAAAGCACAAGCTGTTAATGTGCTCCACTAAGCAGTCAGTCTGGTCTTAGCCCTGAACCCAAAGTTATTTTTGTACACTAGTTTTAATACTGTAGCCTACGGTGGCCCTGAAGGGCCAGTTACACCAACAAAACACACACACAAAAGCTGAAACATGCACACAAATACAAAAACACGCACACAAACTGAAGCAAAAACAACAAACAGCAGCACTCATTTGCTAATGTTTTAGTTTTTGCTGTAGTACTTCCAAATTTGTGTGTGTCCAAATTTGTGTGCGTGTTTTTGAATTTGCGAGCATGTTTTTGAATTTGTGTGCATGTTTCCAATTTTGTCTGTTACCAAATGTGTGTGCGTGTTTCTGAATTTCTGTGCGTGTTTCCAAATTTGAGTGCATTTTTCAAATTTGTCTGCGTGTTTCCAAATTTGTGTTTTTCCAAATTTCTATGCATGTCTCAGTTTTTGTTTTCAAACTTAACACAAAGACATCACATAAAAAAAAGAAGAAAGAAACACATAGAAATCCAGTCATTTTTATACCAAAAGCAACAATATTGACAACTGCAATGCAACTAAGTTTAATTATATTACATAATTTTTAAGCTTGGGACAACAGTTTAAAGTGAGTTTAAATATTTACCCGTCCTACAGTTTCTAATGAGGTTTCAGACTTTTTCAAGGCTACTGTACTCTCCCTATAGCCCCATGTTTGTCCGCTGCCAGATTTCATGTGTACGTCAGTGATTTCCGGTCCTTCTAATCAATCCACTGATGGTTGAAGTCACCAACCCCCCACTGTGATTCATGTCAATAAACCCCCCTCCGGTGATGCCACAAGGAGCAGGGAACCAAGCTACACAAAGGCATTCTGAAGTAAAAAATATACAGTTGCCAGGAAACTAATTACAACCTGTAGGAGTTCACGCAGAGAGGCCCGTGCTGTGACGTTACCCAACAGGACAATGGGACAATGAAAGGGCTGCTTTTTCACCAAGGCCAGACCCATTTTACAGCAAGGTGGCAATGTTAAGATCTTAAGTTAAGATCTCAGAAATGTGGCCCATATGTTTTTTAGTGAAAAAAAAAAAACACTTTCTTGTATTCTCCTTGACTTAAGAAGTTCAAGTAGTAAAAGTAAGAAGATATAATTGTCACATTTTACAAGCAGCCCTGGTTATTTTCTTACTTTCCTTGTGCTGGAGGAAGTACTCAATTTTTATACTCAAGTGAAAGTACAGATAAAGGAGCAAAGATTGACTAAAGTAAAAGTAAAAGTATCACATGAACACTTCTACTTAAGTAAAAGTTAAAAAGTACTCACTTTCAAATGTAAAAGTTTTTCAAGAACAAATGAGTCTGATAAATGTGAGGGATTTTGCTGAAAAACTTCTATAAACTAAAAGTTAACAATGCAATAGAAGAGACTGAATCTGTTGGTGAGGTTTTTCTTTACTGCATCTGTTATACTCATGTACTGTGTCTACAATGAGGACATGGCAAAAATGAATGATTTTAAATTAAACTCAAAATACTTTTTACTTTAAACCAAATTCAGAAAAGAAGTGGAGTAAAAGTACAGATATTTGCTCTAAAATATAGTGAAGTAAAAGTAAAAGTATCACTTGTAAAATCTACTCAAGTAAAGTACAGATACGTGAAAAATGTACTTAAGTAAAGTAACTAAGTACTTTTACTTTGTTACATTCCACCACTGCTTGACCATGTACAGTAGTGTTGCTGCAATCATAGAAAATTGCTACCACAAAGTTTTTGGAATAAAAAATTACTTATTTCATATTCTCAAAAATATTTGACCTACACTGTAAAAAAAAAAATCTGTAAAATGTATGATAAATTACTGGTACGGTATTTTACCATTAAAAATATGGTGAAAATATAAAACTTTACAATGAATTACCTTTTACCATTTTTCCATTACAATATTATAAAGCAATGGTTTTTATGCAGATCAGGGACAGTGAGTCATATTCAAGGCAGAAAAAGTGCTTAGTTTAATGTAAAAGTCACCAGAATTTTTTTTACAGTAAAATTCTAGCAACAACAGCTGTCAATATTTTACCATAAATGTTACAGATATTTTTTACAGTGTAGAAATAAACCTTACACACTAGCAAGAATACTGTAATACAGTATCCTATGTTATCTATTTGGCATTAATTAATTGTTTTCATGATAGTTGATCCTTCTTACAAAAAAGAAAAAAAAAGTGAACCCTAATACTAATGGGAATGATGTTTTACTGTGTCTGTTGTGTTTCTTTGTAACACTAGCACTCGCTGGGCGCTGCAGAATGTGCCCTGCATCAAATGTTGGGTATTAGTTTGTTTGCTCAGTGCTAATGGAACAATTAATGTTGCCTGTTATGGCAGCAACCCCTGAACCTGGTGGACCCTGGGAGTAAGGGATGTCATCAGGCTGAAGAAGGAGTCCTATCGAGCCTGGTTGGCTTGTGGGACTCCTGAGGCAGCTGACGGGTACTGGCAGGCTAAGTGTGCTGCAGCCCAGGCGGTTGTGGAGGCAAAAACTCGGGTCTGGGAGGAGTTCAGGGAGGCCATGGAGGAGGACTATCGGTCGGCCTCGAAGAAATTTTGGCAAACCATATGGCGCCTCAGGTGGGGAAAGCAGTGCTTCACCAACACTGTTTACAGTGGAGGTAAAGCTGTTGACCTCGGCTGGGGATGTTGTCAGGCGGTGGAAGGAATACTTTGAGGATCTCCTCAATCCCACCGTCACGTCTTCCGTTGAGGAAGCAGAGGCTGGGGACTTGGAGGTGGATAAGCCAAAGTCACCAAGGTGGTCAAAAAGCTCCTTGGTGGCAAGGCACCGGGGGTAGATGAGATCCGCCCTGAGTTCCTCAAGTCTCTGGGTGTTGTGGGGTTGTCGTGGCTGACGTGTCTCTGCAACATCGCGTGGCGGTCGGGGACAGTACCTCTGGACTGGCAGACCGGGGTGGTGGTCCCTCTCTTTAAGAAGCGGGACTGGAGGGTGTGTTCCAACTACAGGGGGATCACACTCCTCAGCCTCCCCGGGAAAGTCTATTCCAGGGACTGGAGAGGAGAATTTGGCCGATAGTCAAACCTCAGATTCAGGAGGAACAATGTTGTTTTTCGTCCTGGTCGTGGAACAGTGGACCAGCTCTACACCCTCTATAGGGTGCTTGAGGGTTCATGGGAGGTCACCCAACCTGTCCACATGTGCTTTGTGGATTTGGAGAAGGTGTTTGACCATGTCCCCTGTGGTATCCTTTGGGGGGTGCTCTGAGGGTATAGGGTCCGAGGCCCTCTGCTAAGGGCTGGCCGGTCCCTGTACAAACAGAGCAGGAGTTTGGTTCGCATTGCCGGTTGTAAGTCAGACCTGTTTCCAGTGTATGTTGGACTCCAGCAGGGCTGCCCTTTGTCACCGGTTCTGTTCATAATTTTTATGGACAGAATTTCTAGGCGCAGCCAGGGGCCGGAGGGAGTCTGGTTTGGGGACCACAGGATCTCATCTCTGCTTTTTGTGGATGATGTTGTCCTGTTGGCTTCATTAAACCAGGACCTTCAGCATGTGCTGGGGCGGTTTGCAGCCAAGTGTGAAGCGGCTGGGATGAGAATCAGCACCTCCAAGTTCGAGGCCATGGTTCTCGACCGGAAAAGGGTGGCCTGCCCTCTACAGGTCGAAGGAGAGTTCTTGCCTCAAGTGGAAGAGTTCAAGTATCTCGGGGTTTTGTTCACGAGTGAGGAAAGGATGGAGCGTGAGATTGACAGGCAGATCGATGCAGCATCTGCAGTAATGCAGTCGTTGTATCGGTCTGTTGTGGTAAAGAAGGAGCTGAGCTGAAAGGCGAAGCTCTCGATTTACCGGTCGATCTACGTTCCTACTCTCACCTATGGTTATGAGCTTTGGGCCAAATGGACAAGATATAAGCAGCCAAAATGAGTTTCCTCCGCAGGGTGGCTGGGTGCTCCTTTAGAGATAGGGTGAGGAGCTCAGTTACCCGGGATTAGCTCGGAGTAGAGCTGTTGCTCCTCCGCATCGAGAGGAGCCAACTATATTATGTTATGTTGTGTTTGTAGTTGTGTCTTAACTTTCTGATTGGGGGTTTTCATGTGATCCCAGCAGCTGAACAACTAAAGACTGCAATAAACTGTAGCCCAATTTATAGGCCAAATCTGAATTGTGCCATGAGACATTGCGCTGTTAAAAAAAAAAAAAAATAAAAAAATAAAAAATAAAATAAAAATGAAAGCCTTTTTTTAATAATTAGCCGACCTGTTTGTGGGTTCTGTGCGTATTAAGCCAGTGTTTCTCAACCAGGGGCACAAGGACCCCTAGGGGTGCGTGAGTACTTTGCAGGGGGAACGTGGAATTATTTCATAAATTACTTCCAAGATGATAAGAAAATATTTGCGAGTTTTTTTATATTGAGCTATTAAAATGTATGAATTATAGTTTGATTATTACATATTGTTATATATATTTTAGGGTTAACAGCTTGTTTTATTTTAATTTTTTTTTTCTTTTTTTTCTTTTTTTGTTTTTTTTTAAAGCCATTTGACTTTAAAAGAATAAATGCAGGAGAATTAACATTTACAATAAATAAGTATAATTTTTGTTGTGGTTGCTTTTTGTTTGTGCGTGTTTTTTAAGATCTTTTTTTGAATAATTATTAACTTGTATGAGTGAGGGGTACTCTATAACAAAAAGCCCAGGGGTACAAAGGATGGAAAAGGTTGAGAACCACTGTATTCATCTTTATCCTAACAATAAGATCCAACCGCGTTTCAATAAATGTGTGGAAAATGTAGATAGAAATGTCAAGGTCATAAAATGAGTAAGCCTGACTTTAATACCAGAACTTTAGCACAGTGCCACTCACTTGTCCTGTCACACTTGAGCGACTGTGAGGCTGTGTTACGCCGCGTGCGCAGTTTTCAGACGTGATCCCAGAGGAAGAGCCAGTGCTTCAACAATGGTTTGTACGGCAGCACCTTCTCGCTCGGTCGTCTCACATTTTTTACACACAGCGCGCTGAGGTGAGCACGCTCCCATCCCCGTGTGCACACAGCGCGCCGCACAGGGCTCGGTTACTGGCTCTCTGCGCGTCCCCAAACATAAACGCACTCGATCCTCGCAGCAGCAGCAGCAGCGGCGGCGGCGGCGGAGGCAGCAGGACAGGTGAGTGACCCAATCTGCTCTCATCAGAAGGCACAGCAGTACAGCATTTTTTTATTATTATTATTTTTTTTTATTTTATTATTTTTTTTTGTACAAGTGTGCAGTCTGCAGGCTTTATAGGCTACAAGAGTCCGTTTTAGAGCAATAACGAAGCAATAGTCAGTGGGGAATGGCAAACAGCACAGTGGCACAGTGATAACGAGGATGTCACTTTTAAATGAATAACATCTATAGGAAGTTTTTTTCTATTTCTTTTTTAAATAATGAAACAGGCCCAGGCAGTATGCTTTTACAATCACTGCTCAGTCGCCTGTATTTGTCATCATATCGAAGACACAAGGGGGTCAGTGTTATTTTTCCTCTTCAATGGGCTACCTGATGCTGTAGTAGCTCGGTTATGTTGGCTGACTTGATAAGAGAGTTGAACAGATGCGGTAATCACCCTGAGAACTAGCGTTTTAACAGTGCAATACGATTAGGCTTTAAGATCTTTAAGTCATAGGTTAGAACCAGATTGAAAGCACATTTTAAGAGGTTTAGACAGACTGAAAACATATCAGCATCATCGGTACTTCCATTAAACACATAATTTTGGTCTTTTTCCTAACCCTAACTTGTTGTGGTTTGGCTTTAATGCCAGATGAAGCAGTGTGTGATGGTAAACACTTGACTAATCCCAGGTGTGACTGGAGTCTACATTGTTAATTGTGTGGGATGAGCTGGGCAATAATCATGTGTTGGTCTTGTCTAATCTTGTGTTTGTGGAGATGTTTGCAAGGCATGTATATTTAACCCATAATCTAGTGGTGAGTATGAGTTTTGTGCCTAGATAGATAAACTAATACAAAGCTGCAGAAAGCCTTATGATGGCTATGATGTTCCGACATTGACCGATTCTTGCTGCTTTTATTGGCAGGTGAAGAAACGCTGCCAAATTAAAATGAAAAGGAACACAATGCAAATAGATCTGTCCTGTACAGTAGATCAGATCGAGCAACTTCTTGTTATTTTATCCCTTTGCAAAATGTATTTATTCTGGTAATGAGCATTAATTAAATAATATCTGGCTCTCGAAGGCTTTGAATGTGTTGTTTCAGTCAGATATTGTTTGAATGTTGCTACCTTGCCTTTTCACGATGACATGTAATGCAGCAGATTAAGCCATGAACAATAAGTATCTAAAGCTTGAAGTTATTCATTAATAAACGTGACTCAGAGACAAAATAAAGAGTATTTCATTACAGTAATCTTTGCTTGAATAAGGGCTGAAGTAACGTATCAATTCTTGAGTAACACACAGTGGTGCTAAAATCTAAAAACTAGGCTTTCATTAATAACAAAATATTGTCCTCATTTTCTTCAAATGACAGCAAGTTACATTTACTCTGTTGCAGTTACTTTTTGAATAAATTGTACTTCTAAGAGTAGTTTTATTGCAACATATTTTTACTTTTAGGCTACTTATTAATATTAATTATATTATATTAATATTAATAATATTATTTTGAAGTAACAATACTCTTACTTCAGTACTCTACCAGTGTCTACATGTTAACTGCGTGTTGGTTTCATGCTTTTTTTGTAAAAAGGTGTGAGGATTTGGAAAGCTCTGTTTCTTGCATTTTTTTTCAATACTTTGCTATTTTATCAAGATGCTATTTATTTTTACAAATTTTTATTGCTCATTGTTTGGAAATACCAGAATTTGCACATTATTTTATATGTTTTGTCTGACTTATCACAGTAATAATAAAACATAAATCAGAAGTTACATTTACTTAGTACTTGAGTAATTATTTCACCAAATACCTTTCAATTTTTTCTTGAGCATTATTATTCTGAAGTAACAATACTCTTACTTGAGTACAATTTCTGGTTTTCCTTCTCTGTGCACTAGAAATGTCAATTGCCTATATTTTATTTAATAAATGTAATTTAAGTTACAACATAATTATTACAGAAAAACATTACAAAACATTACTTATAAGCACATTCCCCAGTGTTGATCAAAACTATGGACATTCAATTAATGAAACGTTTCTGTTCTATTGATCCTTTATGTCGTCTTCTCTTCTGGGCTGGGGTCACATATTTTCTGCACTGCATTTGAATTTACATCTGATATACAATGTTTTCACAGCCACAGCTTTAGCGATCGTCAACTGCTGGGATGGGGTCTAAATGAGGGGAAGGTGTTGTTAAACATTAAGTGGCGAAGCAGTCAGGCAGCACTAGAGCTGGACTCTGATTTGATTATATTCCCTGGCATCAAACACAAACAACTCTCAGCGGGAGAGAAACTGGCAGTGTGAGTCATGTGCCTGCTGGGCCTCACTCACTCATGTTAAGGAGCATGCCATTTCAAAATGATGTTTCACATCTTTAAAATCATAGCTACGCATTTCACTAAAAACAGTTTAGTCTATCCCATGCACATATTAGTTCAGCTCACATCTATCTTCATTATCTTAGCTGAATCGATATGTCATAGGTGTATGGCAGAAAATCGCAGAAAATGGGCTGTTTAGATGGATCTGCATTGATTCAGGCTTTTTGCTGTCCTGATGCCATTTAAAGACATGGCGATCAGGTGAACTGGAAGTAGAATCTCCCTGGAGCTTTGATGTAAAGGTCTAAGGTCTGCTGTGAGGGTTCTGGCCTCTGCTTGTCCCGGGCTGTGTCAGAGCTGAAGAATGACAAGATCTCCAGTGTTACCAACAGCTGCATGAGGCGCATTTAAGGACAAACACTGCTACCGTGACTGAAAATGGTGCTGCAAAAATCATGCCTGCCACATATTCTCAGGTGGATTTGAAAGAAAATGAAATTGCTATAATAATAATAAGTGTATCAGCTGTGGATGATGCTTGTCATTGTGTATTTGGAGCACATTCTGTTGCTCCCTAGAGAGCTGCAAATCAATAACTACAGCTTTCAGTATAAAGTGATTGCACGCTGTCTGCAACAAAACTGAAAGCACAAAATGTTTTCCCATTCAATTTTTCACAATTATCACATTATAATCTACAAAAAATAACATTCAAGTTAACATTAATGTGAATAGTTTTGTGTTGTATTCACTATTGCTGACAAACAAACAACTCAGCACTAAACATT
This sequence comes from Bostrychus sinensis, assembly GCA_020698575.1. NCBI lineage: Eukaryota > Metazoa > Chordata > Actinopteri > Gobiiformes > Eleotridae > Bostrychus > Bostrychus sinensis. Next base: position 14,677,734 of record CM036239.1, read on the forward strand.
TCACATAATCCAGTCACAAGGAGTCACAAGGTAGTGTATATTTTATTCCAGTCCCATGCCTGGATAAATGGAGAAGGTTGCAATAGGTGTAAAACATGTGCCAAGTCAGGATGCAAATCGCTGCACTAAGCCAGAATTAATGAATCCTCATCATTTTACATAAAAAGTTATCAAATATTTGAATGAACGACAAACCATGTAGCATCCATTCTGTACCAGTGACAGAACCATGTTTGTCAGAAAACGAGAAACACGTCATGCTTCTTTCTCATATTCAGTGGAGTGGGTTGTTCTACTTATCTATTTCCACTCTATTCAAACAGAAGGATGCATATGAAAGTGCAAGCACAGAAAATATAAGACTGTGTCTTTAATATCTGTACCTACAGGTTTGTTAAGCAGACAGCACATCTGTAATGATTTCTCTTGGGTACGAAGTAATCCACTGCATCACATTGGGTTTGTCGTCTGTCCATTTGGTTTTCTTTTGCTCTGTTGCATCTGTGTCCACACTTATTTATCTGCGGCTGTGCTATAATACCGTTTAAATTAACTGTGGAGACCAAGGGCCACAGACAATATCAGTCTTCTAAGAAGGATTAGTCTACTGTCCTTGTGGACTTGGTGTCTGTCATTATTGCCAACCCCCATCTGTTCCCCTCTGAAGGCTGTGATATGGTAATGGTTGTATAGATTCATAACAAGGAGGACAAGATCTGGGTGAGCGCTTGCCCACTGGCAGAATGTGTTTTCAAAGACTAAATCAATGGCTGAGTAGATTTCCTCAAATCTCGACTGGGTTTAACACTAAAAACATTTGAATTAATAATGTCAAACAAATGTTTGAGTTGATGCAGTGCTGTTAGACAAGTTGGTGAAAAAAGAAGAAAAAATTGTGTAAACATCATCAATCAAACCCACAATCTCTCCATAGGTCTTCATTACACAATAATGGAGTGCTGAGATGAACATTAGGAACCTGCCTCATTTAATTTAGAAGATGATTTCAAGTCTGTGAAGGTTGTCACAATCAATGCAAGGGATGACGAGCTGAAGAAGTTTCATCTTTCATCCAAGAGACTCAGTTTGCCAATTCTGAATTAAAATGGAGAGAGAGCTGTACTCCTTTGAGAAAGTAATTTCAGCATGAAGTGGATTGCCAAAAGAAGCCAGGCTCATCTTTTCACCAGCTTCAGCTCGTTTGTCAGTCTGTTATCAAAAATGCTCAAATTTTGATCATATTTTTTCTACAATGGCAAAAGCCAGATTGAGATAACACACAGAGCGGCTAACGTTATATCAATCTGGAATACCTCCTGTTGAAAACATTTGTAAAGGAGCGGGACTTTCAGTAGAATACTTGGTTATTGGATAAAGCGCCAGCTACAAAACACAATAAAGATGTTAGAAGATTTTTGTTGTTGTTGTAAACGTATAGCAGCATAAGTCACCATGTTGATAACAAGTATTGCTAAAAATGCTTGCTAAAACATAAAGCCTGGAATTTGTGGGTTTGTGAATTCACTTTTTTTTTTTAACAGCAATCCAGCTTTATGTGCAAGGTAACATTTTCAGAAAAAGGGGAGTACTGGGCCATGGAAGAAATGATTAGTTATTGGTGTGGCTGCAGGATTTCTTTAAGGACTTTGTACTTTGCAAGAACCAAAGCAAGAGCATCCAGTAAGGGAAGAAATGCTTACTTTTTTACTGTGGACCATTGTGAGATAAAAGATATTTGTGGCTCAGCGGAAAGAGCATTTACCCTTGAACTAGAAGCTCCCGATTCAAGTCCTACTGTGGGCATTTTATTTTTATTCTTGTTAGATAGGGCCAGTGCCTTGGTGGGGGTATGAACTCTCCCAGTGATTCTAGTTTTCTTGTGTTTTAACAAGATATATTTTGTATTATTTATTGTATTTTCTAATTATTGGTAAAATTAAGTTTGAATTAGTACATTGCAGCTAGCTCTTCCAATGTCTGAAGCACCTTTCGCTCCACTTTCACTTTAAATATAATTACTTTTAAGACATGCAGTGATTTCATGACAGCATCACGGATATTGAAATTGCTTCACAATTCAATAATTTTATGTCACAGCACTGACAGCAGTTTTTATCAGCTGCAAAAACAAAATTATCAGTAAAAACAGGGGTTACCATCATATGCTGATACCAGGCTGCCACTGGAATTTATTTAGATAAGACTTTGAAGTCGCATCAGGAAGTGTGGGATTGTTGTAACTTGACAGGACGGTCTTGTTGATGAGTATCGTGTTTGATCTTGTGCAGCCTGCCCCCTGCTCTGCAACACTGTAAAGAAAGCACCAGTCTATTCAACACCAAATCTGGCAGAAAAATCCATGAATATACTGGCAGGCACAGTGCTGTACTCTTTTCTGTGTCACACCACGGAGACAGAGACTGCCAGTCAAATTGAATCACGGGAGAAGTGTGAATTTGCCATCTGCAACAATGTGACAACCACACGAACGGGGCAAAGAGAGATCTTCATTATGTGCTCGCGTCCTTGACTCGTCGCCCTCCTTTTTATTTTTGCCTGAGCCCCCATCACACACACACACACACACACACACACACACACACACACACACACACACACACGCACACACACACACACTGTATTTATTGTGTAAAGTAACAGACATTCAACTACACCGACCAGAGAATGTGCCATTACTGGGACTTACTAGCACACAAGTAGTCTCTGCAAATGCACTGCACTAAAGGTCATCATAACTAAGCAAAAAAAGCAGCAGTCAAAGAACAGTTTGTATGTTATGTAAACTAATATGAATAACAAGTTAGACCACGACTCCCCACTTTTTCCTCTTTGATTCCAAAAAGTAACCTGAGCTGTGTGTAAATACATGTATACAGAGTGCATTACATCACTCTTCCATCAGCCTGTCCTAGATTTGCTCTCCAAAACACTGAAGTTATTTATATCTCATCCACCAGAAGACTCACAAACCAGATCATTTTATTAAATGGCACTCAGTCAACATCTTCTCGTTCTTGTTCTGGAAATGTGCAAATAATGACAGGAGTCTTTTAAGTATTATGCAGTTATACCACATAAGCCTCAGGGAAGACCCCAGGTCTCTGTGAGTTGTTCTTGTGCCTCCTGAAAATTTTAAGAGCAAGAGCAAAAAAAAAAAAAGAAAATTAGGTACAATCTTGAGGCAGAAAAAATACATATTAATGTTCCTCAGGAGGGACCCCTGTTGTTTATACAGTCACACACTGTAATATCCTTCCTGGCAATGTTAAATTGTGCATTTTAGAGTGATAGCATGAGTCAAGGCACTGCAATTTTAGCTTTCAACTAATGTCAATACACAAAATGGGAATGTTTTAGCACTTTCCTGCATTGAACAAACTGGCCTCTTATACTGCAGCTAAGCAATGCACTTGGTTAAAAATCACATATGTAATACATAAAACATTTACTCACAACATTATCAAAGCAAATGATGTGTGTTTTTCATATTTTCCATAGAGCGAATAGTTGATAGCAAATTCTCACAACCCTCTAGCATTTTATGTGTGTGGATTAAAATGCTTAGAGCATTTAGATTATAAATAATAGATATGGCAGTTCTAATTTGCACTTTTAATGAGTACGTCTAAAGCATGAGGAAATCTGGTGCATACCTAGAAGCAGTTTACCATCAGGTGTCACAGTGTGATGACTGCAGATGGATTAGGACAGGATATTTTATTATTGAAGGCATTAATAGCACCAAGCATAAATATTTTGATTGTGTGAGAAGATGTGGCTCTGTGGAAATGTAGATCATTTACTGTTGCAATTTGCAAGCCATTTCATCCAAAGAGCACTTGCAATGGATTTTAAAGTAGAGATGTTTGTTTTCACATTAGGCCTTTCACACTGTAGGAACCTTTCTCAGTTTCTATAACGTTTGGAAGAACTACACTGTTTTATCACACAGTCACACATGATAGGAACTGGGAACTGGGACCACAGTTCTTGTAACTTTTTTTAGCTTTTACTTTGGAGCAGGGACTTTTAAGTCAGCCTTGGAACCTTTCAGTGACGGACGAAGGTAGTGATCACTGATGGCCCTTTTCCACCATCTCTACTTGGTTTTACTCTGCTCAGTTCTACTCACTTTGCCAGCTTTACTATAAGGTAACTGTTACCAGTACCAGTACATTTTACTAAAATGTGACGTTGACAGATTGCTGGTCGCTGATTGGTCAGAGAATGTTGTTAGTTGTGAGTCAAAAACTAAACGCTGCAAATGAGCCAATCCTCACAGCACATGGATAGACATCATTTATAAATGTGCTGCATGGGATGAAAAGGCATACATGAACAGTTTGCTATTGACTGATGTCCCTATAGTTGGCATCCTGAATTTCAGATGATATCCCATCATTAATTATTAAGCAGTTAATTTGGCCACATGTTCAGGCCAAAGGTACATATCCCACACTCTTCTGACTAAAAAAAAAAAAAAAAAGAAAAGAATTTGAATTATATTCTTGCAGCAAGATTCCCCACACATACCAGGGACTACCTAACCTAACACTTCATTTATGTAAAATAATATTAGATTATTATTATATATATATAGTTTCATGAAAGAAAATGACCATTGTTTTAGAGCTTGGGATAGGCAAGTGTTGCAAGGGTCACAAATGTTGAACCTGATCATTTGTATTTGTGACAAGGTCCTTGATCTTGCTATGTTTATCCTACCACAGCAAAAAAATCAGCATATTAATGAAAAAAAATTGCTTGTTCCCCATAAACACTGCAGGCCTGTAGAATGGTGTGGCGTCATCTGAAGGCCAGTACCTCAGTTTAGACAATTTTTTAAAGGTCCACTAATATACTAAATCGACTTTGAGTAGTATTATGTTTCCCTCAAAATACAGGTAAACAGTGTGGTTACAAACAAGAGATCTCACACTTCTGCAAAAATTTACTCATCTTTATATAATGAATGAGTTATTAGTGCTACAGCTCTGCATTTATCACTGCTCAGCCACCAAAATGTACGAGGGAAGTTTCAGAAAAACACGAGTGGCATTGTTGTCTTGTTTGAATACCATCCTGCTCTGCGCGTCTGTGCATGGGAGAGCCAGAAAGAGATAGGGAGCTTTCTGATGAGTGTTATCACGAGAGGGCGGATGAGGCAAGTGAGTCAGTGCAGATGTGTAATAGGACCTGAGTCTGTCTCATCGTTTGGCAGCCAGTCCCTGTCACCCAATAAAAAACTATTAGTGAGGAGATAGGGGACAGGAGGGATAGACAGAGCTCTGTGGCTGTCATCTCATTAAATCCATGCATGTGTGTGGATGGTATCTGGGAATATGATGAGTACTGTAATCAGACCAAGACCATACTGTGCCAGCAGGGTAAACAAGATGGAAGATGCAGGCTTGCTGTTCATACGCTGGGTCTTAATTAAACAGTTTAGTTAGAGCAGAGACACACTGTGCTTTGGACACAAAAAACATGTGGCTGATGAGAGGAAAAGAAAGTGCATGAAAATATTAGAACAGTTATAATTTTCATATGTTTCTGGGGTAACGCCAATTATGTTCTGTTTATAAAAATTACCATCATGTGTGACACTAAGGTTACAATGTAGATTTTTTATTTTTTATTATTAAAACCTTATGTTAAATAGGTCTGACCAGGTTTGATGTGTAGGTTAGGATTATGAATAGACCTTTTTTACACCGCCACATTTTCAACCAGGAGTCGTGTTGTGGTATTTCTGGTCGCGGTTGAAAGTGGTGTAAAATAGCCAAGCTGAAAAATAAAAAGTTTTTGCTCTAACAACTGCCGGCCCTCAACTACATTTCATTCTATACAGATGCAGAGACAAAAGATACAGTTTATTACATAATAAGACTTAAAATAGGTTATCTATATTTACACAGATGAGCATGTCTTTAGGAACAAAATATCACAATTGATTTCACTGTGAGTCAAAATTTCAGTCTAAAATACTTGAATACTACATTGTTTATCTGCTGTCATTGGTAGTTTGCTAATGCTAATTGTTGATAGCATTTCAGTATTTTTCTTTACTTTCCTTGATAATTGTAAATAAATTCTTCATGAAACAATTTGTAGCCTTTGTCCAGCTTATTTGTGGGCGTCTTTGCCTTTGTAAGTGTCACAGCGTCTGCAAACACGAAATTAAGTAAGCTTGTTAAAAACACTCGCTCCATTTTGCTTTAGACAAAGGTAACCGGAAATGGGATAACCCAAGGAGTAGTTACTTCTGTTTTTTTGTGAAAAAGGTCTACTGAAATTTTTACTTAACTGGAAGCGTTCACAGAGATCATCAACACATCAGTTTCACAGGTGAGTATGACCAAAGGTTACAAGTACCATAATAAAACTCCTGGCTCTAAAAAGAGGGTCTCACTCAGAGCTTCACCCTTTTCTCACAGGTTTACTGTTGAGCCCTGGTAAAACTGTGGGGGAAACTTTAGAGCAAGAACACTTGTTTTAGTGCAGTGTAGTCTTTTTCTGTAGCCTATACATGCATAAGACCACTAAAGTGCAGTAAATAAATAGGATGAATTCAATAAAAGTCAGGTACCAGTTAGACAATATTTACAATTATTGCCATGTAATTGTAGTTATTAATTTGTCTAGGGACTGATTCTAATCCATTAGAGTTAATCAGTATAACTGTTTCTGATGTAGCTGGTTGATTTATTTACTTATTTGTCCAAATTGATAAGACAGCCAGCAGAACCTAACATAGACTATAATGTACTATGTGTCATTTCATTACTGAACTTATCTGTACAGGTCATTGTCAGTGCGGTTGGCTTTAGTGTTATCTGTTGCTTCAGTCTGACTGTAACAGAGTGGACAAGCTGGTGAGGAAGTGCGTGTCTCTGTGATTGTGGTTGGAAGGCGTGGACTCTGTGGGCTTCGTCTGTTTAGCTATATGATGTAAAATTGACTTTTTAAGCTTTCTACTCTAATAAGCCCTCTACATCCAGTCTGCTCTCATTCATTTATCCAGAAAACGGTGTACAGCTCTGTTTCCGAGGATTCCTCACACTTATTTTTCATTTTGTAGTGAAATGGCATCAAACAAAAACTTTAAGGAAAAAAAATAAATAAATCTCTGTCAGTGCATTTCAGCTGGTGGCCCAGGGGCCAGGTCCAGGCCGCCAGAGCTTTCCATATGGCCCTCAAAATATTACTGAATTTAGGAATTGCCTAGAGAGGAGGAAAATGTAGGTACCTATGTAACTCACATTTGCTGTGTCTCAGTAACAAATGTCAACAAAGAAGAGCATACGTACAGGCCAAGCACATTAGCAAATGACAAATAAAAACAGCAGGCCACAGTTATTAGAAATGTTACTTTTTACTTCAAATGAAAGTAGCCTGTGATACAAATAAAGTAAAACCAAGATTACTGAAAAACTCACATTTGATTAATGGGAAAAGTTGCATTTCCCCTCTGACACATATTTTTAACAGCTATAGTATTATGTGTAGAATATTAATATACTGTATTAAATATCAATATAGTACTAAGGATACAATATTAATTTTATTTATTTTACAATCTGGCCCCCAAGGTGTCTGCTGGGAAAAGTTCTGTCTCTTGAACAAATGTAGTTGATAACGCCTGCTCTGTTTATGTCCAAAAGACCATAGCAGCTATGAACTCTGCTGCCCTCTGCTGTTCTCTTCACCTGTTACTTTATAGCAGTAGTGAAGTAATTATTGAAAAAGCTTTTTTTAATCTGATAATGATTTTAATGGTTGTAAAACATGCAAAGATTTTCTAGAGGTGACCAAGGTTGGTTTAAAAATATAAATAAAAGCACACTATATCCCCTTTAATATTAATTAACATTTTGCTGAACTTTCCATAGCTTCACATTACATTATATCAACTTAGGCCAGAAACTTTTTTTTTTGTTTGTTTGTTTATTTGTTTGTTTTTGTTTTTTGTTTTGTTTTGAAAAAATAAAGACAAAGTAATAGTAGCTAGTTAAACTTAATTTATTCCAAAATCTAATAATGAGGCTAGTAATATGCCAGCTGTATGTTCACATGTTTAATGTTGCTTCAAAGAAATACAGTCCAGAGTGAGTTAACTGCCCTTGGCTAGATTTAGTTTACCTTAATTAGACTGTATAATAACTTTGTGATGTGTTATTAGTGTGATTCAAATGTTACAGTATATATAATTGTCTTTTTAATTTACTTTAGTATCTTTGTTTTTGTACTGTGCAGCAATAGACTTGCTTTGCGTCTCTTCTGCCTCAAAGCTCTCTGTCTGGTTGAGACACAGTTTGTAGAGATGGACAAAGGTTTCAAAATGATATAACAACATGTCAGCCTACAATATGCACTAAATGTTTGCATGTTTGAATGCATGTGGTTTGCAAGGTCAAAAATCATAGTTTGGGAGACCTCAAAAGATTATTTGTCTCATCTTGGTTTTAGGGCAGCTATACTTCACATCATCTTCTCATTGTCTATTGAGAGCACTGTTTGCATGTCACTTTTCTCAAAATTGTCATGTTTTGTGTCATTCACAGGAACACACTGAATAAATCTGCTGGGATGTCAACAACGAAACGAAGAGGATAACCTCTGTACTTGAACCACTCCTTTCCTCACTCACACTCCCTTGTCTACTTCAATGTGCATGGCACAACCCCACAGGGCATCCCTTGAAAAAAATACACTGCTTGAAAATCGTACCTTTCTCTTGCATCTCATGCTAACAGTGATCTTACTTTCAATTACATTTTTAAGTAGTAGTTCGCTGTACCTCCAGGACATTGGTCGTCCTAAATCCTTGCGCACAAAACCCCCCCAAAAAAAACAAGTTTCCTCACTCCTTCCCTCTCTTCTTCCACTTCATCCTCTTTGCCATGTCCAACAACAGCGGTCTTCTCGGTTTCTGGGGGGCTTCTGATTGGACAGACCCCAGCCAGTGCCCACCCTCAGTGGGTGGGGCAACCTTTTTGATTGTGGCTTACAGCACAGTCATAGCAGTCGGGTTGCTAGGCAATGCAGGACTGGTGTTCATCATTGCTCGGCAACAGGAGTTACGCAATGTCACTAACATCCTAATTGCTAACCTGTCATGCTCCGACATTCTCATGTGTGTGGTGTGTCTGCCTGTCACTGTCATATACACACTGATGGACCGCTGGGTGCTCGGAGAGGCCCTGTGCAAGGTCAGTGCATCACCAAAGCAAAAACACAATTACAGTGGGGTTGTGGGGAGGGGGAGCAGAAATAACAATAATAATAACTGTCTGATGGAAAGGGTGACAGGAGTTATAATTATACAGGTCACACAACATCTGTTACTAAATTGAGGCAGAAGGGACAGGAAAAAGCTTAAAAAAAAACACAATGGCAGTGGGTTTAGTACTATTATATGGTAAGGTTGACTCTGGGTTGTAGAGGAATGCGATGAAGAGACTGGCAAATTGAAGAAAGATGACAGCAGATCATATTTATTCACAGTATTTTCAAATAGAAAACAATAATCAACACTAATCTCTGGTTCTCAACTATAATCATTACATGCCAACATCAACATTCTACTTTTATGGGTTAATATAGGAGAAAGTTGTAGGCTATTGATATTTTGGAGTGACCCTTAATATTCTTACGGCATGTAAATAAAAGGAAAGTCATTATTTAACTAATAACAACACACAATGAAATAGCTCGTTCAATTTTAGCTGTGCAGAATATAGGTTAAAGATGTGTTTTGGTTTTGGTTTCATCAGCGCTCAAAGCTGTTTATAATGCAAGTCACTGATACTTAATTGCACTCAGACACTGTAAAACTGTTGTCATGGAAACTAAAACCTTTACACTAACAATACTAGTATTATTGCATTTTTTTTTTTTTTTTTTTTGTAGGTTCATGTAATCTTCTCCTGTCGCTTCACTTGCCATTACTATACTAAATTCAGTGCATGTATTTTCTGCCTCACTCCTGGTCTAGGTGACTCCCTTTGTCCAGTGCATGTCCGTGACCGTGTCCATCTTCTCACTGGTGCTGATTGCTCTGGAGCGGCACCAGCTAATTCTCCATCCCACCGGCTGGTCCCCGGCTGCAGGGCACTCATACCTGGCTGTTGGACTGACCTGGGTTGTGGCCTGCTTCATCTCTTTGCCCTTCCTCTCATTCAATATCCTCACTAATGATCCCTTCCAGAACATCAGCCTACCCAGCAACCCTTTCAGGTACACACATGCTATAGCCACTACTATAGGCACTATGTTTAACAGCATGCTGTACATGAGCAAGGGGCTGATTACAGAACAACAAATAGCCTCTAACCAATTTTGTAGCCCTAATATTTATTTAGGCAGAAATAGGAGAGCCAGAAAATGTAGTTATATTATATAGAACCATAATAAGACAAAAACAAAGTAATGTCCTAAGCTATTACCAAAAACACCAGCTAGCTTTATTTGCTTTATTTGTCAGATAAATTAAGTTTTGGCAAAGAACTCATTCAGAATCTGAATCCACTGAAGCTATTTTGAATAAATAATGTGCATTCAATCTTCATGTTTGTTGATATAGGGACCATTTGATTTGCATGGAACTGTGGCCGTCAGATAAGCATCGCCTTGCCTACACAACGTCACTGTTGCTCTTCCAGTACTGCCTGCCCTTGCTGCTGGTTCTTCTGTGCTACCTCCGAATTTTCCTACGCTTGAGACGACGCAGGTCAATATTTTAATAAACTTTCATAAAATCAGCTACAAGCTCTTTTTATTTGTGTGTGACACCGCTATTTTCTGTTATTTTAGCACAAACTTTACCAGGGCTAGGATGTTTTTATGTTACAGCATTGTAGCCTTAGGTTCTGTGTGATATTCTATTGTGATTGTCAAACAACAGGAGTCATGCTGTTTTGCAGGGACATCTTGGAGCGCAGCAGGAGGACTCAAGGAGCCCAGAGAATAAACGTCATGCTGGTAGTCATTGTGGTCGCCTTTGCTTTGTGCTGGCTGCCGCTCAATGTCTTTAACACTCTGTTTGACTGGCATCACCAGGCCCTGCCTGACTGTCAGCATGACGCAGTCTTCTCTGCCTGCCACCTGACGGCTATGGCATCCACCTGCATTAATCCTGTGGTGTACGGCTTTCTCAACAGCAACTTCCAGAGGGAGTTCAAGTCCACACTGCAGCGCTGCCAGTGTGGCAACAGGACGGCAGAAAGTTATGAGAGCTTTCCTCTGTCTACAGTGGCAAGTGAGGGCATCACTAAAGCCACTTCCCTAAACAGAATGGGCTCTGTGTGTGTTCTGTCTGCCAGGCCTGAGATCAGCTCTGTTATACAGTCTAAAACAATACCAACAGACACCTAGGACCCACATTTTTGTGACAGTGATCATGTTCTTGTGAAGGGAAAAAGTTGCTTTTCTACCATTCACACACAGAAGCACCCATGCTGGTTTAGTGTCTTATCCAAGGACACTTTTCTGTGGACAAGAGGAGCAGGAACCTACAGACCCCCAAAAACTGTGGAGCTTTGTGACAGCCCAGAGCAGCCCTTTCAAAGACTTTGTAAAGAGCCAGCAGATATAAGGAGTGACCACAGTGTGAATGATATCAAAATGCAGGAAACTGAATCACATCGTCCTGTCTCCTGATGCATACTTGCAGAGCATGCATTTTTACAGACCTTGCCAGGTGTAAAGGTCACTACTGAAAAGCATAACAAACTGTTGTACAGCTGTAAATATCACATTTATATTTAAAGGTACTTAGTGGAGCTAATTTAACACAAGTAGCGTAATTAAAATTAAATTAAACTCCATTGTTGGTTTATATAAAGCATATAGAAATGATGGCGATATTGTAGCAAGGCAAGACCAAAGGTTAAAGTAGAAAATGGGTGAAAATAATGTTTTCCTGCAGTCTTTGATTTATTTTTGCTTTAAGGGTAAACCTATTGCATCAAAATGCAAAACGTGAATGTAAATGTATATTTGTATAAAAGAAAGAACTTGACAGTTAAAGTGTATTTGAACAATGATTGTTTCTCCAATGGCTGAGTTGTCAGTACCATAGAATTGTATAAAAGAAATTGTTTTAATGACACCATTCAGCCTTACTTTCTCTATATGGGATCAAATTGAATGTTCAATTCTGTGGACTGTGTGTGTACGGTAGCAGTCGTCAGATCAAGTAGGATCTAAAAAGGAACTAGTCAGTACAATTTGGAATATACACTCCATGAGTTTGTTTTGTTATAATGGTTTAAAAAGTGCTTATATCATTGTGTGGCTTTATTGTGATCGTCATTAAACCAACTGTGGCAAAATAATGGTGTGGCTTTAAAAAGTTCTGGATTTTTTAAATAAATTTTCATTATCTCCAGAGTGACTAGTCATATATTTAAGCACATTCTGGGAAAAAAATATTTTAGTAAAACTGATCTTTCTTTAGGTTAACGTTATTAATTCCGAGGGAGAATTAGGTTGTTAGGCCTCTTCAGCTCTTCAGATTCAGATTATGAGCCTTGGGTAAGGTAAGGTAATCTTGATAAAATCCTGCTTAGTACCAATACTTACAGTGAGGCACCCGGCTCAGCCAAAGCAATCGAGACCTGTAGCTTCCCCTACCAAATTATAAAAGTTTTTGAAAGGTTTCTCATTACAAATTTAAGATCACAGATGATAGACTCCCCTTTGTTTGCTTAAAATAAAAATAGTGGTGTTAAGGATGCTATGTTATATTTACTATATGCTATGTTCTTTTTATTATGTTGCACTTTTCAAGTGCAAAATAAAACCTTGTTTTGTTCTAAATTATGTATTGGCCAAAAATATGTGCTTGAGCATGATTCTGTCATTGGCTTTGTCTGCCAAAAATCATTAGTCTGAGTGAAGCAGTGAGCAGAGGTGAGCTAAGGATAAGGATAGCCTCTGGCTGCTGGGAGGCTACTACTGTTATCCAATACGGCCGCATACAAAATTTGTGACCAAATATTTATTAGGCTCTGCTCCCTACAGGAGTACTGACCAGAGAAGAGTGAAGTGTGGCAATGTTGACTCTGAGCTGTGAGCACATCCAATAGGCAGTCTGTGGACAGAATAAATTTGTTACTTAACAGGTCCAGCAACTCCCAAGGCAGGTACCAACTCCCTGTACACAGTTATAACAATTTGAGACATGCTTCCTTTTTCATCAGACCAGCAGAGTAAGGTTGTTTCAATATTGCACATTGCACTAGATACTAGCACTATTCAACTAGGTTTGTATTTGTATATCATGTTGTCATACTGGGAGCATGTGTGCTTGCCTCTCCAGATCATTAGCTTTTATGTATGCAAAAAAATAGCAAAAAACTGTTATAAGCAGCCATTGCGCAAATAGTCTGACATGATTAGCCTCAATAGCCTGAAAAATACACTCAGTAGAGCAGGGAGCAGATAAGGAATAACAGATAGGGAATAGAGAAAGTAGACCGGAAAGTCTCTCTTAGGCTGAGAAGCACAGAAAAAGGCAGCCAGAGCCAACAGTGCCCACACGACGGCCATACCCTCTGTTATCATCTGTGCTTCTCAGCAGCACAACTGTTCATTAATCTGATTGGTGTTACATTATTTTATTATTTGTATAACCTTTTCCTTTTAACAGTTTGCAAAGTAGTCGCATTTTGCATATGCTACAACAATTTAATTTCAGACTAGCGCTTAGGCATACTGTATTAAGTTATACTGCACAGTGCAGTCCTGTGCAGTATAACTTCTGGTTCCTATTCTGAATTTTTAATTGCGTTCTCTGACTTTCTATCCAGTATAGTGTTAGACTCAGATAAGATTGTAATAGTAGGGATTTTAATATTCATGTTGATGAAAGCAGCTACTGTCTAGGTAATGCATTTGCAGCCTTTTTAGACAGTATAGGTTTTACTCAAAACGTAAATGAACCCACTCATTGTCACAAGCACACCCTGGACCTTGTTTTAACCTATGGTATAGAGATTAGTGAGCTCACTGTCCTCCCTCATAACCACATACTCTCAGATCACTTTCTAATTACCTTTCAGTTTATACTCAAAGACTTTACTGTTCCAATGAACAAAACCCAGATTAGAAGAACATTATCTGACCAATCTGTGTCAAAGTTTAAACACATAATAAAGCCAATATTTAGTACAATGTTGAGGGAGTATGTTGAGAACAGCTCCCATAGCCCGAGTCCCAGTAAAAATGATCAGTTTGTTGACAGCACCATGCAGTCTTTAAAGACAGCTCTAGATAATGTAGCTCCATTAAAACAAAAGGTTGTTAGGCTGAATCAAGTAGCACCATGGTTTAATGCTGAAACACGTTCCCTTAAACAAGCAACCCGTAAATTAGAAAGGCTATGGTGTCACTCCAGCTCAGAGCAGTCTCTGAATGCCTGGAAATATAATCTTTTAAATTATAAAAAATCTCTGCGTGAGGCCAAAACCAGATACTATTCAACTTTAATAGAAGAAAACAGGAACAACCCTAGATTTGTGTTCAGCAGTGTAGCCAGGCTGACCGCCAGTCACAGCTCAGTAGAACCCTGTATCCCTGTTACTCTCAGCTCTGAAAACTTTCTTACATTTTTTAACAACAAATTCACAAGTATTAGAGTAGACAAGTAGACAAATTAAATAAAATTCTCCCTACGATCAGCTCAGAGCAAGCCAAAGCTGTAAAAATTGAGGCCACTATAAAACCATCTGTAACGTTAAACTGCTTCATCGCTGTAGACCAAGCTGAGATAACATCATTATGTCCTCCAAAACCTCAACTTGTCTTTTAGACCCAATACCTACCAAACTTTTTAAAGAAACTCTTCCCCTAATTAATGAACCTATACTGAATATAATAAACACCTCCTTAGAAACAGGTTATGTGCCACATTCTTTTAAATATGCAGTTATTAAGCTGCTTCTGAAAAAACCCAGTCTAGATCCTGACATTTTAGCCAACTATAGACCAATATCAAATCTCCCTTTTATTTAAAAAATCTGAGAAAGAGTTGTACTTAAACAGTTATGTCGCCACCTACCGGACAATAGCTTATTTGAAGATTTTCAGTCAGGGTTTAGACCCCACCATAGCACAGAAACTGCATTAGTTAGAGTCACAAATTACTTGTTATTAAATTCAGACAATGGACTGGTCTCAATCCCGGTTCTGTTAGATCTCAGTGCAGCCTTTGACACCACTGACCACAGCATCTTACTCCAGAGATTAGACTGTGACATAGAGGTCAGAGGAGCCGCCCTCTGCTGGTTTAAATCCTACTTATCTGATAGGTACCAGTTTGTCAGTGTAAATGAACATTCCTCACAGTGCAGTAAAGTTAGCTATGGAGTGCCTCAAGGCTCAGTACTTGGACCCATTCTGTTCATGCTTTACATGCTGCCTTTAGGAAACATAATCAGAAAACATGGCATTAATTTTCACTGTTACGCAGACGATACACAGTTGTATTTATCAATTAAACAAATCAGAATGACCGCGTTGAGAAACTTGTGCGCCTGTGTGAGAGACATAAAGACCTGGATGACAATTAACTATCTCCTCCTAAACCCAGAAAAAACAGCGGTCATTATACTTGGCCCCAAAAAGCTGAGATGCTCTGCTCTGTCTGACCAGAGTCTCCCTGGACGGTGTCACTGTAGCCTCAAGTTCTACTGTGAGAATCTTAGGAGTTTTATTTGACCAAGATTTATCATTTAAGGCTCATATAAACCAAACCTGTAAAACTGCGTTCTTTCACTTATGTAACATAGCCAAAATCAGAAATATTTTATCTAAAAGTGACGCTGACGCTTGTTACATCTAGGTTGGATTATTGTAACTCTCTGCTGGAAGCGTGCCCTAAAAACTCATTAAAATGTTTTCAGTTTGTTCAAAATGCAGCAGCAAGATTATTAACAGGAACTAACAGGAGAGAACATATTACTCCTGTGCTAGCTTCACTTCACTGGCTTCCAGTTGAATTCAGAATTAGGTTTAAATCCTTCTCCTGACTTACAAGGCTGTAAATGGTACGGCCCCATCCTACATTAATGATGTTATAGAGCCATACCAACCAAGCAGAGTACTGCACTCACAAAATGCAGGGCTATTAGTGGCTCCCAGGGTTTCTAAAAGTACAGTTGGAGGTAGAGCCTTTAGTTACCAAGCTCCTGTTTTATGGAATCAGCTTCCAGCTCATGTTAGAGAGGCAGACACAGTCTCTACATTAAAGGTTAGGCTTAAAATGTTCCTCTTTGAAAAAGCTTATGGTCAGGCCAGCGAGGAACAGGGTTAACTCCACAGCTGAAGCTAGGCTGCTCTAGGAGCTAGAAGCTGAGGGAAGTATGGTGCACTGAGCCTCTGTCCTCTGGTTTCATCTGCTGCTCCTCTTCTAACACTGTCATTAATACTATCAAATATTCTATATCTTTAATCAGTTCATGGCTATTCACAAGTTGTCCCGCTCTCCCCCTCCCCTCTGGGGGAGTGGGGACTGTTTCAGATGCCTGGCTGCTGGCAGATGTCCCAGTGACAATTGGACCTCAGCTGAACCCATCTGTGCTCCTGTCCCGACCAGTGGGCCCTCAACCTCACCTCTATGGATTTCCCAGATCTACCTTAACCTACTCACCTGTCTGGATGAGGCCCCTGCTGCATCCTGTGGACTTCCTCGGCCTACCCCCATTCCTGTCTGGATGAATTCTTACAGAGCTGATGAACTAACAGTCCTAGACGCATTGCCTGTCCGTCCTGGGAGAGGATCTCTCCTTCAGTTGGGCTCCATATGGTTTCTTCTTTTTTCCCACAGCTGGGTTTTTTTTAAGGAGTTTTTCCTTACCGAGAAGGAGGGTCTAAGGACAGGAGTGTCGTAGGTTTGTTTAGTGTAGATATTGTTTGTGTTGATTGTGTGTTAAGTCTGATTGTGTGTTTATGTTTGATCAACTGTTGTGAAGCCCTTTGAGGCGACTTTTGTTGTGATACTCTACAAATAAAACTGAATTGAATTGAACAGCACAGTTAATAAAGGGAAAAAAAACTCACCCGGCCTCGATGAATGGCAGGTGTAAAATGTGTGTGGCAAATCCAGACTAAACGAAGTTCTATTGAAGACAGACACTTTCATTAGATGATTTGTCATTTTGTAAGCTGCCATTTGAATGAACATTCTCTGAAAATCTGAGATTTCACATGGCAAGTATTTGGAATAAGGCAAGAAGTTTCACAAATATTGGTCATGCAGTGGAGCATCAGGCAATCTGATGGAAGTGATCTGCTCACTTGAGAAGAACACGTTGCATTTTCTCTGAAGAAAAGGTGGTTGTGCCGTCGGTATGAAAAGTTTATTTGGGTTGTGCATTTCTGCTGTTACACTGACCTCTGGTGGTCATGTTTAAATTAGGCCTACCAAAAGCACTGGTGGTGACTTCATAATTTTCATACCCGTATTTAATTTTGTCAATTATCATTTTATGTGACATTTTGTGTAATAAGTTTAAGGTATACCTTATTGTCCCCTCATTTGATCCATCCTCCTTCAATGCCGCTGAAGCTGTGGGTGACCACAGTGCAGTACCAGGGGACCCTTCTCCTGGACTTGAGCTAGGATCTTGGTCAGGAGTACCAAGCTGGAGGATTAGCCTATTGTGCAAGTTTTAGATTGATGGGGGAAACCCGAGTACCCAGAAAAAATCTACTGGGGCAGAGGGAGAACATGCAAACACCACACAGAAAGTCCTGCTGCTGGTAGGCAAAAGCACCAACCACTTTGCCTGCCTTTTAATGTATCTTATATTATTGTTGTATGAATGTCATGTATAGGCACACAGAATAAATGTATTGTCGTTGTAAAGGTGTGGGTGACTGTGAAAAATGCTATACATAAATATCAAAAATAAGCATGCTAAACTCTTTAACTGAATACTGTCTAAGCCATAAAACAGGCAAATCAATGACAAAAGATCCAAACAGCAGCCATTAACTTATTTATTATATTGAATTTAAGAAAAGCAAACACTTGAATAAACAGTTTTGTACATTTGAAGTCTTAACCCCATATTCTTTTGTAGTGACTGTGGTTGAGAAGAATTCCACTGTACACAAGGCTTGTGACCTTAAACTCCCGATAAGCAGAAATGGACACTCCAGTACTACTACACTGGAATAAGGCTGACGCAGGTGCGGACCTGCCCCCTTTACTGCCACTCAAATATTGTACTCATACAATAGAGATTAAGGAATAGACAAGGGAGGAAATTGTACAAAAAGTCAGTCATTCCAATTTATGTGGCCACTCAATGTTTTTTCCTATTCAGACTGCACAGCCTGGCTTGTCTGTTGACATATTGTCTATCACAAACATGCTACACAAAAAGATAGATAGCCTTTTAGTTGGATGTTGCACAAAAACAGAGTGCATTATGACTGCTGTAAACAAGATTGCTCAAATACATTGGTGGATAAAAAAAAAAAAAAAAAAAAAAGGCATTTGCAAAATATCAAGTCAGCAGTCATGAAGCTGACAAAAGATTGGTGAGTAGAGATGGTGGCATTTTACTGGAAAAGACTGAATTGGTAAGGACTAACTTCACCGCATTTGAAGTTACTGATAATTATTTTTACCAATAACACGTGTGCAAATTAAACCCGATATAGTACAGTGGTTATCTTTTCGCTTACTAGAGCAATATACTGCTATATTAATTTAAACTGTATATCCTAACAAGCAACTCTGTGTCAGAGTACAAAAAAAAATCTGTCTAAGGACTGGAATGGACACTTTAACAGTAGCAAAAAAAAAAGAAAAGAAACAATCACGTTTTATTGACATACGCTTGACATTTCTACACCTTGCAAGGCCCTGAAGGCAAGAGAGCAACAGCAATACTTTAATGTGGACTAATATATTAAGTACGCAAGTATGGTCTTGACACTTAAATAAGTCCACAGTGCCATGACCATCTGACCGACCTTCATGGCACCTTTTTATTTTCATGTGGTAGATGTTGGATGGTGTCATAACCGTCAGGCTGCAGCAGGACAGACACAACCGAATGAAAAAGGGGATCTGAGGTAAAACATAGGCCAACAGTAGATGAGAAGCTGTTGGGCTGATCAAGGATAATGCAGAGGTACCCAGAGATGACAAGTGCAGTAAATGGGAGTCTCTGACCGTATGATATAAGAAATTTGGGGGCAGTTCTTGGAGTGATCACTTAGAAGGTCTTCCTGTGAATGGCACGTGCTCTGTCTTCTTCATATTCCCGTTTTGACACCCACATCTTTTTAAAGGTGTCCAGAGATGCCAGAATAGATCCACTAGAAGTAAATAATTAACATGCTTACCCAACTGATCCACTATTAACATTATGACTTCGATGCACAGAAACCTTTTCTTACCCGATCCATGTGGAGTAAAGCCTCTCTTGAGGAGCAGAGATCTATTTAAAAAAAAAACTTGCATTATATTTTCATCTCAAGAGTTATTTCTTAATAATACAAACTGCATTGCCTACCTTAATCTTTACATCTTTGGGTGCAAGCTTCTTGACTTCAGTTAGTAATCTTTCCCCAAATCCTTAAATAGGTATTGTAAAATAGGTTTTGATTAATGATATTATTGCCAATCCCACCCTCCATCCCAAACAACAGCATCTAAAATAGTTAGGTAGGTAAAATAAAAGTATAACGAGAGAAACAAATGTGGGCAGTTCACTAAAATACTAATACCTGATATCAAACTCTTATCTTTCCAGAATCATCTCGCCCTCATCAATTACTGCATGAATTAATATACATTGTAAATATACTTTTTTTTATGACTTTGCTTCCCTTTCTATTTTGGGTAGTTTCTTTTGTGTAAGCAATTGATACTTGACACTGCTGTAGATCTGTAGGGTGCTGACCAACCAAACAGGAGCATAACAATGAACCACAGATGGCATGAGTTCTCTTTTTTCATGGATGATTCCGATCAGAATAAGCTATTGACTTGAATTTTCATCCAATACAAGAAAAGCAATCAACACTGCAACACCTGTTATTGAGACCAATGGTATACGGTTTAGAGTATTCAGTGGGAAAACCTTACATTTTCAAATGAGGTAAATTTGAGCTAATTAAAGTATGACAGACCTATTACTACAGTAAGTGAACTATAATCTACTCTCATACACTCCCAAACATTATACTGAATGACACCAACCTTTGATGAGTGTGGATCCTCCACATAATACTATGTTAGAGAACAATGTGCGTCTAAGGTCCATGTCAGATTTCTGGATGGCATAAGCCAACACCTCATGGATGCCCGAGCTCTCATCTCCAATCAGGTCAGGCCTGAACAGCAACTCTGGGGCTCGGAACCTGGCAGGACCAATCTGGAAATAAGATTCACATCTAAGGTTACACCAGTGCAATGGCATTACTGACAATCTTTGTTAATCATGTCCTGCCATCAAAATACTTACATTTAAAGTACTTCCGTCAGGCAGTACATACTGTGCCTTCTCGGTTTCTAAAGTCTCATCCTTCTGGGGGTTCAGAGATAGATAACAGGCTCTCTGAGGACATAAAACAGTAATTTTATGAGTAAATGACCTAAAAAAAAAAAAAAAAAAAAAAAAAAAAATCAATTCTATTACCAAACATGAAACAATGTTACCTCTTTGACTGTGCGAACAACCTCAAACTCTGCAGAGGTATTAAAGTTGTAGCCTTCCTTGCGCAGAAGCAAACGCAAGTATCGTGAAACGTCTCGTCCAGCGATGTCAACGCGCATGATGGAGTGGGGGATGGCAAAGCCCTCATAGATGGGCACAACATGAGTGACACCATCCCCAGAATCCAACACAACACCAGTAGTGCGGCCTGTAGCATATCTGTGGGAGACCATGTTAACAATTACTGTAAAATGCCTGGCCTTAGGTAGGGCTGTGCAATTAATTTAATTTCAATTTCAATTATTACACCCAATGATTACTAAAATTATAATTGAGAAAAAACAATTAATTACACTAACTCTGAAGAGTGTTTTGAATGCGCACACTCCCCTCTCAAAGCTTGCGCTCTGATAGCTATAAGCTAGGCTACATGTGGAGAGCTGTTAACAGAAATATGGCAGAAAGAGAACAGAAAAACACTTGGTTTGCAGAAAAGGTGAGAGAAATTATGTTGTCTGAAGAGGAAGACGTCAAGCAAACAACTGAACAGTTCATGATGAGATTATAACCAACTCGACTCATTTTATATTTTGCACTTTTTTATTTGTGTGCAAGAAATATTATTTAGATTGTTATGTAAAAAAAAAAGATATTGGATAATTGCTGGATAATTGTGATTTTAATTATGACTAAATTAAGGACAATTAATTAAATTGAGATTATGATTTTTCCATAATCGAGCAGCCCTAGCCTTAGGTGCCAATTGCCATGTCTCTCTATTTGTTATGAGCCTGACCCATATTGGCTAAGTTACGGCCTTTAACATGCAATAGGTCTAATAAGGTGTTTTAAGTTTGCTTAAGACACTAGACAACCTTGGACTACATCAAACAAGAGACAAAAAAAAAAGC
Source organism: Bostrychus sinensis (assembly GCA_020698575.1). Lineage (NCBI taxonomy): Eukaryota > Metazoa > Chordata > Actinopteri > Gobiiformes > Eleotridae > Bostrychus > Bostrychus sinensis. The sequence continues at coordinate 14,699,347 of CM036239.1, forward strand.
AAGTAAAATAATAGAATTTAAAAAAAAAAGAAAACTTACAAGCTAAGCACTGCTTGCATGGAGATGAAAAGCGCTGGGACATTAAAAGTTTCAAAGAACACCTCTGCAGCTTTCTCTCTGTTTACACTGGGATTGAGAGGAGCCTCAGTGAGCAGCACAGGATGCTACAGAAAAAAAAAAATGTTTTTATTATGTCAGGTTTAATAACAAACTCATGAGTGAAATACAAAATTATTTTACAGCAATACAGGTAAATGAACGAAACTCACCTCCTCAGAGAAAGTCTGCAGCTGCTCCTTTGAATACACATACTGCCAGATTCTCTCCATGTCATTCCAGTCCTTTACTATGCCATGTTCCATGGGATATCGCACTGACAACAAGCCCCTATGTTCCTACAAGTAATTTACACAGAAAAACAAACAAATTAGTAAGTCAAGTTGTTATACCAGTAGCGGTTAGAGCTGGCCAATATACAGCTTCATACAAATTAAATTTTTTCTCCTCGAATCATATTATTGTTTTACATACCCTGATACCGGTAATTAGTTCTGATTGGCACAGAACTAAAAGCTGGGTGGACACTTTCTTTTCTTTGTTTCGCTCTTGTACAACACTTGAATATTTGACCGTACATTTAATTTTATTTTGACTATTATATTTAAATTGTATTTGGATTGCTTGTTGAGACAATATAACATTATTCGATTGACCACAACTATAATGCATTCTTATTTTGTGACTACATAAACCAAAAAGGATGGACAGACTGAAAAAAAAACAAAAAAAAACAACCTACAACCAGAGAGAGAAAAAAGGCAAACAGCAGATTGCAGCTATGCAAAAAGTATGAAAGCAAGAAGCATACTGGGTTTTTACACTACAGACTAAGCCCAAGAGGTCTCAATAATGAAATTCTGTTGAATGTAAAGTTGTAATTGTGATATGAGGCAGAGAGAGCAAAGTCTTTTCCCTCTGAGGTATTAGGGAGCAGACGTACTGCCCTTTTATATGGTGTATCACACTTAGAATATTTTAAATAGGCATAAAAATTAATGACAACAGCTTATGTGTATTGTTAAAATTTATTTATATTTTCCTATGAAAGTAGGATTATTATAGATTTAATGGAACAAGGGTAATATACATTTTGTATTAATTTGATCTGATAATTGTATGTTGGGGTCAGTAATGTTATAAGGAGACTGTTCTCAATCCTGATTGGATTATGTTTTTGGAGGCAGTACCTGAACTTATAAAAGGTGGAGGGAAAGGGCTGTCCTCAAGCCTGATGAAGGTCTGACTGACCGAAACGTTGCTCAATAAATGATTAAACGAAGAGTGAGAGAGTGAGACAGTGTGCGGGAGTTTTATGATTTTTTCAAGTAAAGTACTCCTCCTCCTACGCACCTGTCATTACCTCAGGTGTGCAGAGATTACCTTTAAAAAGGTAAGCAAAAAGTAAAAAAAAATGTTATTGTATACCATCTTACAGTCATAATTTTGAAAAATACTGTGATAAAGATTTTTGGTCATACCACCCAGCCCTAGTAGCACATATATTGGTGCAGTGTTAAGACAAGTCCTATGACAGCTAAGATTGTGTTTGCTGCAGGGCGTGCATGAACCTTAAAACAAAAAGGAGCTGAAGCTACCACTGCCACACAGGCCAACCATTGTAAGTAACTAAACTGTACAAACTGCACTTTACAAAAGTATCTGGTCATAGCACAGAAAAAGGCAAAAGTGGTTGTTTACATTGTTGTTTACATCACATACAATTCTTATTTGTATGGGGAAAGTACTGTAATGAGTTCTTATGATTTCCAACTAAAACAAACACCTTAAAGTTTTATGAAGCAAGTGAATATTGTTTGAGATGCAGCAAGTGAATATTGTTTTCTTAATTCTTTTTAGATAAATATGTAGTTAATAAAACAATGTATTTGGAAAACACCCTTGCAGAATCATGTGGCTATATGCCATAATTGCTCTCATTTTTGTACATTTTGGTACCTCTGCCTTAGGTCCAATGAAGAGATCTCCTTCCAGAGCACCTGCCATCACACGAACATGTTTTGGACGTCCCACACTGCCACACAAGATCAACAAAAATTAATGTGTGAATACAAACAAAAAGCACATACAATATATTTTAAATAACATGTTATGTGTTTTATAAATGTTATTTTATGTATGCATTATGTTGTATTTGTCGGCAAACATTCAGGGTGAGATAAACTTACTAATTAGGAAAGCAGTATTTGGGGATCTGGTCACCTGCAAAACCAGCCTTGATGACGCCCGAACCCTAAATATAAACAGACATTTACTGAGGACAGTGTCTCAGAATAAAATGTGAATGAATGGTTGGAAAGCTTTAATCTCTGTGTAGTGTGTAAGAAACATGGAGGTCATAAGACACCGCCTGAAGCCAGCAGCAGGCACCAACCCTGAGCTCAAAGACAGCAGTCTGGACATCTTCCATGCACAGACTTTTTGTCCTATTAAACTACTTGTTGGTGTTTTCCAAATGTCTAACCAAAACTTCATTAGCAGTATTATGTTTCTGTGGGACAGCCAATGCAAATTTTGCCTTGTTGCATTTGGACGTCCAGCTGCGATGGGTCAGCAAAACGAAGGGCACATATCTGGCTTTATTTTATCCATTTGTATGTTCACAGGTTAATCATCACATCAACATTTAGCATCTCAAAGACAAAACCTCCAGCTCATCACAAAGCTAACTGCACAGTACAAGCAAAGCTGGTTGGTTGGGTGCTAGCTTCGGCATTAGCGTTAGGTCTGGGGGCATACATTGACGCATAAATCCATGCATGCAACTAATCAAAACGAAACCAGACTAATCGCCTTTCGAGAGGATCACTGTTACTATTTGTAAAAAGAATAATCTATATCTACACGCCCGGGTCAGTCCCACATATCGTTAGCCACAACACAAAAGCTAACCAGGCTAAATACTAGCTAGCGGCCTCGGCAGGGTGTGGATGAATGACATCACCATACTTACATTATCAATAACAACGGGCTGGTTAGCTAAAATGTCATAGGAATCCATGACGGACAGTGTGGTTTAGGTAGCTCTCTGTCGACCTATGAGTGTATTCTTGCTCGTTTGGTCTTTTATTCATGTAAAAGATAACGCCCTGTCACAGTCTCGACGCTGCTGCCGCTCCGCCGCGCTGCTCCGGTGGGTGGGACCGCCTCTCCATCACAACACTGCTGTCATTGGTCCCAAAAACGTGACTGATGGGACATCCAGCCAATTATCTAGAGTAGGAAATATCACGTGGGTATGGCTGACAGATAGGAAATCCAATCACTGCAGCTGTGTTGTTGGTCAGCGGCAGCAGCAGGCATTTTTTTTTTATTCTCAAGGCGTTTGCTTGGTCGATAGAAAACATAGGGTGACCAGCTCAAAACGTGCAAAAAAGTGGAACAAATTGTGCGCTTTGGTGGAACAAGGAGGGACAATTCCAGAAATAGGCTACATGTTTTGATACAAAGTTAGGGTGACCAGATTTTTAGACCCTAAAACGAGGACACATATTCTCTCATGGTGCATTTAAACTCACAAGTGACAAAAAAGCTTCAAAAATCCATACAATTTTCTGTCATGTAATTACAGTACATGTCGCAAGGGCTTACGTTTATAAGTTCACTGGCAATTTGTTATTAAAAATAAGGATATGTGAGTAATTTTAGAGACAAAAGTCTTTAGATTAATGTTTTTTTTTTTTTAGTTTCCTATGTATCTCTTTTGGTTCAAATGGGGACAACTGGGTCATGGTTTGTTGAAAACTGGGACATTAGTGTTTTTACAGATATGTGTTGGGACATGGGACAAGGAGCTTAAAACTGGGACTGTCCCTGTTAAATAGGGACGTCTGGTCACCCTATACAAATCTGACTTACCAAGTTACTGAGATGCAAGTTGCTTCAGTTTATGGCCTATAAAACATCTGATGTGCTGTTTTAACTTTACTTTACTGAGACTTTATTCATTGGAATAAAAAGAAAAAGATGGAACAGAAAAATCTAGGCTCTCTGTATAATTTCAAAACAATCAAGGCCAACACCAGCTCACAGCTCCAGAGAGAGGCCTTTCCTGAAACACACCAACCATATATTAAACCTATCAAGATGGGATGCTCACAAATATTTATTCTACATTTTGCACAAGGAATACTGATCTTACCCTGTTCTTCTTAACTTGAATCTCACTTTTTATAAGATCCACTGAGCATCAATGAAAAAGAGAGACATTATCTTAACAAGTGGAACAGAGGGGCAGATGCCTAAATGGCTGTGCAGTACAGCCAAAAGGGGGACAGGTGGTTACAACATTTTCATTACTGAGCTGACAAAACATTATGCTATGTTCAATGTACAAAGAAGCTTGGCAAGATTATGTTATAGTAAAATCAATTAAATTATTAATGTATTTGATTTATTGTTATGAAATGATACATTTAATGTAAGAAAAGTTACAATTTCATCTTTTGCACAAGTTTAAAGTGTATCATTGTGATGAACCAATCAGAAGCTGCTAGAACTGCAGCTGGGCGGGTCTTGTATGTCTCAGAAAGTCAGACTGCACAGGAAAGTGGTGAAGTGTCCTGAGTTTGTGATTGAGTAACGTTAGGTAATTGTCATTTTATGATTTTTCATATTGTATTAATCGTACGTTTGCTGTAACATCTTAAATAGTCTCGCAGATGTTTTGTTTCTTTGTCTTGTTTAGCTTGCTATAAAGTATAAACTCCAAAGTACCAGCCTGAATTAGCTGATCGCTGAACTTTTAGCTAGTTTTTTAAGTTTCGTTTTTTCCAGTTATTAATGCTAATGTCTAACTTAGTTTTGAATGATTTTTCTACAATAATAAATTACACGGGAACCCCCTTTTATCCGCAGTCTATGCGATCTTTGCTCGAATAGAAGTCATGTTTTCTAAGTTAGCACTTGGAGGAATTTGTTTGGAGACAAAATTAGCATCAACAATGAAGTCAGCTATTTTCAGTGTCTGTTTCAATTTGGATTAAAGTTGTTTCTGCTGTCTGTGTATGTTTTGTATGTGAGATAGTATAGTTTCCCTGGTGGATCTATGATCGCAGAGTCACTGCAGTAACATGGCCAATGCTGAGGAGCAGCCTGAGAAGTGAGTTGTAATTTTCACAACCTCTGCTGACAAAAATAGCAGTGTAATTAAAGGTAACACGAGTTACCTTTATACACAATCAAGTGTCAGTCTTGTTATTTCCATCAACAATGTCTTCCTTGAGCATTATGTTATATAACATTAAAGTTAATTTTGATAGTTTGTGATTCCCAGGCACTGTTGGGTGTGTTTTGCCACTGAAAAAGATGACTACAGCTCAGACTGGGTGAGCCCGTGCAGGTGTAAAGGCTGTACTAAATGGATCCACCAGGAATGTCTGCAGCGGTGGCTTGACGAGAAACAAAAAGGAAACAGTGTGGGTGTAGTCTGCTGTCCTCAGTGTGGAACTGAATACAAAATTGTCTTTCCCAAGATGGGTAGGTGAAAGAAACATTAAACCAGAGTTACATCACTTGTCTTATACTTAAAAAGTACATTTACTGTCTCTAAACATCTTTCAGGTCCACTGGTGTATTTCCTTCAGCAAGTAGATAGTGCTTTGTCTCGGCTCAGTCCTTTTGCTGCTGTCGGAGTAATAATGGGCACGGCATACTGGTCAGCTGTCACATATGGTGCTGTGACAGTCATGCAGGTCTGGAGACCTTATCATTTATTACCACAACCATACATACATGGTAAAACATTGAACTAAACACCAACATATATATGTTCCAGCGCAGGTGGTTGGACATAAGAAAGGTCTGTATGTGATGGAGCGGGCAGACCCTCTGTTTTTGTTGATGGGTCTACCCACAATTCCTGTGGTGTTAGTCCTGGGCAAAATGATCCGCTGGGAAGATTATGTGGTCAGACTCTGGCAGAGATACTCCTACAAACAGAATTGCCCAGATGGTAATGTTTAATGATATATGACAAGATAATCAAGTATTTATATGAGTGCCATTTTACTTAATTTTCTTATTCAGTAAAAATTAAAGCAGCATTGTTTGTATCATCCCAGGCTCAAGTCGCTATATGCCCCGGATCCCCGTTGATGGGACAAACTCTGGGGATCATCTCTCTGTGTCCCGGACACTTTGTGGAGCTCTTATTTTGCCCTCCATCTCCAGTTTGGTGGGAAAGCTGCTATTTCATAGAGTGTCTTCTTGTCTTCAACGCACTATACTGGTAAGAATGCATCTACTTATGTTTTGAGTTTGTAGCTAGTGGTCCAAGTATGCACATGACACTTTTGACACCGTTTTTGTAAAGTTAAAGCTAGCAAGTTTTGTCTTCATACCATTAACTAGCTATATAGTATGTTTTGTTTGTTCGTGTTTTTGATTTTACTTTTTTCACACAGGGCGGGATAGCATTTGTGTTAATTAAAGGAGCTTTGAAAATATACTTCAAACAACAACAGTACATTGCTCAAGCTAACCGTTCTATACTCAACTACCCAGAAAGAAATGAACACTGTACACCTGAAGAGGACGACGCTAGTGGAAATGAGTAGTTCTTCTGGAATTTCTGGATCTTTAAAGCTGGCTAAGGCTGTATTCTCAAGTCTAAAAAAAGATATCAACATATCATATGGTTCAAGAGCTTTTAGCTTTTTAACCTAGACTTAATTGCCTTATGTAATATCTGCAAAATCAGATGTTATTAATTTTTTGTATTTAGTTCTGTTTCTGAAGATACAATAGATGTTACCCACATATAGTCTATACAACTAGTTAAGTTGCTGTGCTTTATTTGGGCTAACATATAAGACTGGGTAATATATAATGACTGATGTATAATTTTTGTTCATAGAAATCCAGCACACAGCAGATGGTGTGTAGCCTATGTGAAGGGCAAAATGGTGATAAATGTAAAATAAAAATGTCTCAGAACCTCCTGTGTTTTGTTAAAGACAAAATTAGCATGCATCTGTGTTACATAAATATTTATTTTATGTATAAATGAAAGAAAATTATTAGCATTGTAGCCGTCAACAGTTATGTTCTCAAAATAAGCTGAGACATGTGGTTTTCCTGTTGTGCACTGGCTTTTAATTGAGTGTTAATGTCCTTACTTTGGTGTTATTTTGTTTTAAGGTGTTAAAGTTTTTGGTAATTTGTCCACTAAGGCCCTTTGTGAAATGTGCCTTACCTTACTTGGGGGAGGAAGGCCCACCCACTGGCTTAACTGATTGGCTCATTCCTTTTCTCAACCTGTGATTGGCTGATGAACATTTCAGGAAGAGGAAGAAAGGACTGGTGGCTGTGATCAAAACATGTTCCGATCTTCTAAGACATAAAGCCATCTTTTTTTTAATTATTATTATTATTCTAATAGCTGTTGTTCGTCATGAGAAGAGTTACACTTTTTGTCAGCGGGACCAATACAAATGGAAAGGTAAGTTTAGCTACATTTATACCATCTGTTGATTCAAGCACGCATTAGTGGTCTTATTCAGTGGTTTCTTTGCAGCTCAAGTGCAACTTTTGGTAGGCCTGGTCGAAAACATTAAGTGATAATGTTGATTTAGTGCTTGTGTCTTGTCAGGTAGTGGCTGTGTACGGCTCTATGGATGATCTCCTCTCTGTAGCCAGCTCTAAACTCGGCATTAGGGCCTCTAGTGTTTACAATGCGAATGGTGGTCTCATAGACGACATAACATTAATAAGGTAAGGCACCATGACAACATCTACCATATAGTTTTAGTTCACAATATTTTCCAAAACGTTTAAAGTGATTATGTTGTTACAGAGATGATGATGTGCTCTATGTCTCAGAAGGAGAATTATTCACAGGTAAGTTGGAATATATAGGTTTGTCATCCAACTTTGTCAGGAGAAACTACTATGGAAGTGAACTGCAATACTGTGTTGTAACTTCCTTGTGTTAGATCTTGAGGAGGAACACAAAGACACCAATAGTCAGATGCATACTGACTGGCTGACACTAAACGTTGGTGGCCGTTGCTTCACCACTACAAGGTAAATCCACTGCAACAAACCCATAAGAATTCATCACATACATTTTTTAATCTTTTTTTCTCAGAAGCACACTGGTCAGTAAAGAGCCCGAGAGTATGCTAGCTCATATGTTCAGAGAAAGGGGTAAAATAACAAATTGATCTCAGAGTTTCTCAATTTTGTAACGTAGCTCTTAGTTAATACTCAACCTTTTGCTGTTGCTTCTAGATGTGTGGGGAAACAAGCAGGACTCGCATGGAGCATTTCTCATTGATCGCAGTCCTGACTACTTTGAGCCTATCCTAAATTATCTGAGACATGGACAGCTCATCATCAATGAAGGCATAAATCCTCTGGGTATAAATATACTAACACCTCCACACTAAGCCTAAGTCTGTGAGGAAGAATCATGAATGTTTTCATGACTTTTCTTTCAGGAGTTTTAGAAGAAGCTCGCTTCTTTGGCATTGAGCAGCTGGCTGTACAGCTGGAGACCCTCATAAAGGTGTTTGTATTGAACATGTGGGGCAAACATAAGGATACTGGATGTTTCCACTGTTTTAAACCTGTTTACTTGTTCTCCTTTAGTCCACTCAGGCTCCTGATGACCACTCTCCTCTCACCCGGAAGGAGTTTATTAGATACCTGTTGACCACAACAACTAAGACAGAACTACGCTGTCAGGTAAACAACGTTAAAGCATAAGATATTGGTTTAATTTTTAAAATGCTGCTGTTCTGCTATGTAAATCTTCACTCTTTTTTTTTTTTTTTTTTTTTTACTTATAGGGTTTGAATTTCAATGGTGCAGATCTGTCCCGTCTTGATTTGCGCTATATCAACTTTAAGATGGCTAACCTACGAGGAGCAAATCTGATGAATGCCAACCTCAGTGGAGCAAATCTAGAGAGGGCTGACCTCTCAATGGCCTGTTTAGATGTGAGAGAGCTTTATGTCTATTAACATAAAGGGGAAAGGCAAATCTCGTGTTGGGTGAACTCAATTTAGAAACTGCATATTTTTTGGTTGATGGATCAGTTTTTACTGCCTGCATTTAGTTAGTCGCTGTTTATTTACATCATCATTGTCTTTATCCATATTTCATTACCACATCACTGACACCAAAGAACCTGCATTACTATCTCAACATTCATTTGTTATAATAAGCCATAGATCTCCTAAGCTAAGACAGTTATTAAGCTTTATCCATGGACTCTTAAGTTTCTTTTAATTGGGAAGGAAAAAAGGTTGTAGTTATTCATATTTATTATGTGCTCTGTCATATCAAAGTAGTTACTCACTGTGTCAATCACAGGGTGCTAATCTACAAGGAGTGAAAATGCTCTGCACCAATGCTGAAGGAGCATCTCTCATAGGCTGTAATTTTGAGGATCCTGCTGGAAGTAAAGCTAATTTAGAAGGTCATTATTTTTTTATGTTTTAGCCATAATAGATGAAAACAGCAACATCTAAATTGTACTGAAATTGCTTTGTTTTAGGAGCCAATTTGAAGGGTGTGGACATGGAGGGAAGTCAGATGACAGGAATCAACCTCAGAGTAGCAACACTGAAAAACGCCAAATTAAAGAACTGTAATCTGAGAGGAGCCACACTGGCTGGAACTGACTTGGAAGTAAGTCTGCAAATAAAATCTGCATTTGCGTTACCATTAAATCGCACAATAAAATATTTTTTTCCAGAACTGTGACTTATCTGGATGTGACCTTCAGGAGGCAAACCTGAGAGGCTCCAACGTGAAGGGAGCCATCTTTGAGGAGATGCTGACTCCTCTGCACATGTCTCAGAGTGTGCGCTGAAATATTCATCTTAAATAATGTACATCATACACTTTTTGTGCAGCCTTAAAGTGTTTACTTTTTATGAAAAAGGAGGTATTGACTTACAGATATCATACAGAAATATTCTCAGGGCTCTAAATGTCCTCTTTGAGCTAAGGAATAGATTTGACATATAGGCAACAAAAAACAGGCTTTAAAACCTGGGCTAGTAATCATTTTAAAAAAAATCAAACATTTATATCTAAAAAAAAAAAATACTTAGGAAAGGTAAATAAACTATATTTTTATATAGGAATAAAGGTAGACTAAATAGACTCTACATGCAAACCACAGAACACTGGGACTATATTCGCAACTACAATTCTAATTAAAACAAAAAAATATATTGTTACAAAACAATATTATTGTGATTTTAAAAACAGGAACCTGGGTTCTTCCTGTAGCTCACTACTTACTTGAAATTTGTTTATTTATCTTCTACTGTTTATCCTGCTACTGCTTACAGTTAGGCCTATAGCAGGGCCTGGACAATGGCCAGTAAAGAGATTTTATTTCAATATAAATTGTTAGATGGTTTAATAATTATTACACTTTTCTATTTAACTTAACTGCTACTGAGCCGTGCTGCTAATAATTGTATTTCTTTTTTATGGCTTTATTGCATTGTTGAAGTGCTAAAGTTTTTTGTTGTACTGTATTGTGTGCCACAATGCTCAATAAACATTTACTGTTTACCATAGTGTACCCAGCACTTTTAGACTGTGTACAATGTTATGTTATTATCACTCACAGTACAGCAGAGGGCGCTGCTGTAACTGTGTGCTGTTATAATGAATCTTTACAGTAACTGTAAGCTCTGATTCTAATCTAATTTAGAAAGGATATTTAGCATTTACAGGTCTTTTTGCTCTGACAGTTTATTTGTGTGGGTCCTTCCTGTAATTATGTTTTCAGTGTAAACACAAAGCCAACACCCAGACTTGAGGTGTGCACAAATGGCTGTCTTTTATTCAAACTTTTGTTTGAATAAAGTTGATGTTGTGGTGTGGCTAGGGTTGTTTGGTTAAGACTGTATTTGTAAACTATTGGTCTATATTTGTTAGTCCTTGGTAAACAGGCTTCAGTCTTGAATGATTTTATATGGGAATGCATTTATTTCTGTTCACATTGAACAATTAGTTAACACGCCACACAACACACCCTAGAATTTAAACAAAATAAAAATAGTCACAAGTCGATGCTCCAGTTGTTTTCCCATCAGTCTTGCTGTTTTCATTTTGTTGAGTGTTTTTTGGTAAAGTAAAATCATTCTTCTCCCATAGAATAAGGCTTGTGCCAATCTCGATAAGAGAAATGTGGAGCTATAATAGTTTGACTTTGGATTAATCAAGCCTTATTGAAAAGCTTACAAACAAATCTTAAACCTGTATGCCATACATGCGGAGAATTTAAATTTCACCACAGTCAGCTATTTTGTGACTAGGGCTGCCAAACGCAACCCACCTCCATCCTTTACTCACACTGTGTTATTGGACGTCAGAGTGTGTATATTTTGACTTGAGCTGATGTTTATGTGCTTACAATGTCAGTGGAACAAAGTCACTATAGTACATTGGCAGCTATTGCAATGTAATTACCGCATGCCACTAAGTCCTAATGCAAGACTTACTCAAATTACTATCAAACTGGATAAAATGGATTTATCCTGTCAAACTATATACACACTGTAAAAACAAAACAAACAAAACAAAACAAAACAAAAAAACACCCAGTGAACCCACAGTGAACCAATTATAACTTTTAGGTATAAAATATTTTTTGTGAAGTTCCATTGATGCAGCCTACGCCACCGGCTCTTGACACCATCAACAGCAAACATTAAAGTTAACAGATGGTGCTTTCTAATAGCTATTTGCTGACTTGAGCCTTGTGCGGGGGTGAGCTATATTTCTTATGTGTGCGTGTGCTTGTGTGTGCGTGTGCGTGTGTGTGCGTGTGCGTGTGTGTGTGTGTGTGTGTCTGGGGGATGTGGCTTTCAGAGCTGAATGAAGAAACGTTCTCTTCCAGCCAAATAAAGCTGCCCATGTAAACTCCACATTCCTCAGTTTGTGGTGTGTCTGCCTCAGACTCAAATCTCTGTCTTTTTTATAGAGGGAGGAGTCTGCCAATGTATGGTTTTCTTCAGAGAAATTTAAAGGTGTCTACTTAACTGCATGAATTATCCTGACAGTCACAGACCCAAAGAAAACACGTGCATTATAGTGCTTTTCTGGGCTATAATAATTGTCCTGCTCTAGTCAAATTGCTGTTACATGGGATTCCCTATCACACACAGCCCTAGCTCTGAACTTTGACTTTTCATTATCCTGCAGTTCAGCTCACCAAAATTATACACTGACTGTTGCTTACCAGAAATCCTGAAGATGCTACAGACAAAACGTGACGCTGCAGAGTTGAGTAGTTCCAGGCCTGCAGAGATAACTGCCTGCCCTTTGAGGTCATGTCAGCTATACTTTGCAAAAGTGTTTTTGAGCTTTCTATGACTGAAGTGGACCTGCAAAAATCCTGTGGACAACTAGAGAGAACACAATCTCTGCAATGGAGTTAAATGGAAAAGAGTGGTTATGCAGGCTAGCATGGAGAGTTTAATATGAAAAGCATCTGTGTTTGTGAGCCGTAGTTATGGGAAAGTCTCAGAGGCAGATTTGGTGAAAAGGAATGGTGGCATGTCTTGGCTCTGCTCCGGTCTGTCCAGAGTTTTTGGCTTTGGCTTTAGTTTTGGGTGGGTCCAGCTGTGTGGTTGAACAGGGTCACTGGGAAGGGGCTCAGACTGCTGTGGCTTTGGCTCAAACACACAGGGACATCTGCTGGGTTCACTGGGAGTGTCCAAATATTGTTATGCTGTGATGTGGCTACGTCCACACTAAGGTGTTTTCAACAACATACACACGTCAATAATGCCATTTGAAATAAATTTAAAAAAACATTCATAATAGTATATAGAGCATATATACACCAAAATAAGTTCTTAACTCTGTGGCAAAGCAAATGACATATTTTATTATATTAAGAGCATTATGATTGCAGTTTATTGAAATGGATAGTATTCACTGAAATACACCCAGTTTCAAACTAGGTTGCATCTTTTTGACACTTAGAAGTTCTTACTTTTTGCTAAGAGTCAAATTATTTCAAAATTGTTACATGTCTGTTGGTGTAGCACAGTGGCCCCATGGTTTCAGAGCCACGTGCAGCTCTTTATCCCTCCTCTGGTGACTCTTCTCTCATCTGACATCTGGTTATGCAATAAAGGAATAAGTAGACAACTGATTAGAGGAGCCACACAGAAGCACAGAGAAATAGTTACCAGTTTTGGGAACAATTGGCTCTATTGATCCCAAAGGTTGCAGACCCCTGGTGTTCATTACACTGAAATCATATTGTTTCAGTTTGTTTGAGATCCATTTGCTTTTGCTCACTGTTATTACGTCACACAGTAATATAGTGATACTGTCATGGTTTATAAATAGATAGATACAGATGGCTCAAGGAATAAATGGCACTGCCTGTTCAAGTTTGGTTTAAAATTCAATAATATATTATTTGTTTTGTATAAATCACACTTACAAAACAAGGTTTTATGTAGTTGCATTGATACATTAGTGCTAGTGCTACCAAGTTTGCATTAGCAGTCTAGCTACACTTGTCACACTAATTTCATCTTTGAGGAAGATAATTAGATGAATACTAATTATCCTCAGTGAACAATGTTGCAGATACAAAGGCAGACAGACAACCATCACTCACCCAGAACCACGCTGTTTAGAAAAATACGTCACAATATGCTCAGTGTGATTACTGTATCAGCCTACACATGAAGTGCACACTGACAGACAAATCCATTGTCCACTGCCTGACTCTAAAGCACACATTATGCCATTTATCCATGACAAAGATAGGATTCATCTGTGGGACAGTCTCCCTGTCTCTGTGGATGCGTCGAGGACAGAGCAGCTGATGACTGTGTGGGAGTCTGAGGGCCACTCACAAACCTCATGTAAACTTTATTACACAAATATGAACTGTCATGTGGTTTAACTTTTGGTAAGCTATTGTCTTTCACAGCCTTTTCTTATAGCCTATCCTATTTTTTATTGTATAAAGTTTAAAAAAAGGGATCTAGACATAGCCTATAGGTGAACCACTGAGTAAGCTTTAAAGGCCTGGAGGTGATATAATGTATCATTTTAACATCTAACATGGGAAAGAAATAAGTTACAATGCATCATTGTTGTGTTTGGCTGCCAAATGCTACCAAGCAACAATGGAGAGGCCATCAGCAGAGTAGACTGGCTTCCTATGAATAAAAACAAAGGTGATGCTTAACAACATAAGTTATACAAGTTATTCAATCACTCCTGCTAATACAGATTGTTTTTGGAAGATAGTTTACAAACTAACGCAGTTGTGAAGTATAGTGGCATTATGACTAGTTAGACCTGTGGGGACTTTTAGAAAATGACAAAATTCAACAAGCCAAGCTTTTTAAAGCCCCCAAAGCCTAAACACAGCATGAATTGAAAAGAGAGGAAATCCTTTCTCTTCCTGCTCCAGCAAAAAAGAGGGAAAGCTGCAGAGGGGCGGGGGTTGTGGACACAGACGCACGCACGCTGGCTCGCAGTTACTGAAAGGCCGTGCGGGGCAGGATTGCAACACCAGGAAAATGGAGTCAATGAATTGATGGCACAGGGGCTCAGATTGAGTGGTGGAGGGCTCCTTAGAAAACTCCCACTGGAGGCGTTACCCTCCGTGAGCCTATATGCAGACAATACCGTCAATGAACTACACTTTCCCACGTTTTCTCTCGAATGACCATTACGGACGAACAATGCCAGGAGTAAATGCGCGTTTACTGGTGTGTTTACGCAAGTGTGCATTTTGCGAGTCATTGAGAACAGCTTCACGTTTGCAACAAGAGCCGGACTTTTCACCAGTTTATTCAGTGACAAAGTTTTATTTAACCTACTCCCACTGAGCCCTACGTCTGGATAGCCTTTGGTTAGCTTGGAGTTGTCGAGTAGCCAGCTTTGGCTCATTCTTTAAACGGAGAAACAGGTAAAGTATTGTTTTTGATCTGCTTTATTTTGCCCACAGCTACAAGTTTAGGCTCCTGAATGTGACCAGGGCGGAGGAGATTTGGATAAAACTGTAACTGTTCCCATGCCGTCATTGGTCGTTTGTTAGTTTGGTTATACCATTGTAACAGTACATCTTGCACAAACCTCAAACGGGAGTAAAATTAGGGATGTTGGCTTATTTTGACTAGTCCTTGTTTTTGCCCCGTCCAGTTTCAGCAACAGTGTGTGGTTAATGAGATTTGTCCAATGCATTGCTCCTGTGATATTGATTTGAAAGTAATCCATCTCTGCACTGCTGAACTTTGAATTTGTCACTGTGCTTGTTGAAATATGTGTCGCGCGCAGGAGGAATGGTGACTCATGCCTTCCGTCTATCATACAATGCTCTTTCACAGACTACTTAATTTACTTAATCCTCTAACACAACTAGACTTTATTAACATTCAAATGCTCTGAAAATGTAGATCTTGAGTTTTCACACCTTTGCTTCATCTGCATCTGCTTATCTCCCATCATCTCACTGTGAGCTGTATGGTCCTCTACCTAAGCTCAGCAGGACAGCTCTTCCTGTCCTGTGCCAGCTCTTCTGGCCCACATTGGAAATGGATCACACTGGCACATAGGACTGGGTATCGTTCAGATTTTTTTCAATACAAGTACGTAAATGATACCTGGTTTTCGATACTGGTACCTGAGCGATACTTTTTCTGATACCTATGGCTAATTCATCTTCTACAATCATAAAACACAATAAGACTAGTTTTTAGAGCAACATTCTTAGCTGTAAGTTAAAACCAGTAGTTTGTATGATTTTTTTCAGTGTTATTTATTTGATTCATTCATGCAAAGGAACATTAAAGGTCCCACTAGGTATTGAAACTTAAATAAAAAAATTTTTTTTTCAATACTGGCAGTATCTTAACTTTTCTTTCGATGCCACAAAGGTATTGTTTAACAGTACCCAGCCCTACTGGCCCAACAGCTGGAGTAGGTGTACAAAACTAATCCAAAATTGCAAGTGAGATGCAGAGTCGGGTGTGTTTGTGAGGGGTCCAGCACAGGTACTTTATTATGCACAGAGTAAAGAATAAAAGGTTACAGGACTACATGACAGCTTGACTCATTTAGGCAAGAGTTTATTTTTACAAATTGTAAAAAAAAAAAAAAAAAAAAAAGAGGGCTGAAATATCTTGAAAATGTATCAATATTTAATTGATAACTTAGTGTTTGCTTCTCTGCATTCCTGTAGTCATGTCATGTGTCATGTCAAATCCTGTAGCAGTTTTATGGTTGTCTCCACATATTGCATTAAAATAAATTTTCTTTCCATTGCAGTAAAAGAAAAAATTAAGCAAATTCATATTGATCAGCTAATCTTTGACATAAAATTATTATACAACTATAAACTTTACTTTCTCAACACTGAGTTACACAGTTAAATACATAGATTTGCACATAAATTGCTCACTACTTGTCCTAGTCATATGTAGAACTGGAAGTATTTGGTGAGTTGTCATATAAAAACACACGAGTAGACTTTCTGAACATCTTTGAAACAGGACATCAGGGAGCACTCTCTATCTAAATTTTGGATTCATTAAAGAGATGGCTTGCACTGAAATATGTTGTCCGTGTGTATGACATGTAGTAATTATGTCATCATAATTCTTGGCACACTCCTCTGTGGTGCCCATCATACTTGGGGCACCACCCTCAACCGCACACACATGCTCGTGCTTGTCTGAGGCAGATCAGACAGTGCACTGGTCTCTTCTTTATACAGTGTCCTCCACAGTATCCCAATAATGTAGGGTATAGTACATGGCAGAGTTGGCAGCCGAATATTGCTCATCTTGTCTATGAGGCTTGTGACATGAGAAGATTGTGCATATACTGTATTTTACTAGACTTAAGACAACTTTTTCCCCAGTGTTTTTTAAGTTGTTTTGAAGTAAACTGGTAAGAGCGCTGGGTTTTAGACTATTTCACACATTCATAAGGCAAATGGTGCTTGGGGCGGGTGTCTGTGTTTGTTTTGGCAGCACGCATGCCTCCCACCATGTTATGTTTGACACCTGACAGATATTTTGTACTCAAAGGTGAACCTCAGGGGGGGGTGACTGTAGGTGTTGAAGGTTTATGGCTCCGTATCAGTATTTCTGCACCTCTCAGGGAAACAGCTGCACAAGTGTTAAGAGTATGGGAGCATGAGGACAAAGTGTGAGGCAAGGCATACCAAGGAGAGCCAGCAAGTTTTAAAAATATATATAAATAAACCAACAGTTGGAAATAAAGTGTAAGTCAGTAATATTATTATATTGTTTCTTTATATCATAATTATACTGAGTTTTCACTTTTTTGGAACAATTAAGCATTCTTTAAATATCTGATCTTTTTAAAGTGTGTTCAGGGATGAATAAGATTTCAGCTGGGACACTATAAAACTTTGATTGCACCAGGCCTACAGTACAAAACCAGACTTCCTAAAATTTCTCCTTACCAACTTATTGACTTCTTGTAGTTGTATGCAAAAGTGTATTTTTTGTTTTGAACTAATTTAATATTTTGAGCATTGTTTAATTTGTACTGTAACATGAATGTTTTCACGTCTTTTTACCACAGCATATTGCCTCCATCAAGCTCGTGTTCAACGGTGAGGAGAAAATGCCTTCACACTGCTGGTTTCTGATGCTCTCCTGGATCCTTCTGTGTCTTCTGGGCCACACGTCTCAGGTCTGGTCCAGACCAACCACAGAGGACCTTGACACAGGTAGGACACTCACATTCATTCGTTCATCTACCTATGCTTTTCCAGCCTGATGTCAAATTAACAGTTGCTGTTTGGACAATTTTAGCATAGTGGTGTCTGGTGCTTTTGTTTTGAGCTCTCTTTTATGTCTGAAACCAGTTGTGGTTATAGCACGTCATTTTATGAAAAAGGCTTTATAAAGCTTTCCCCAGTCAGAGAGAAATTCTTATTTTAAGAACGTTTTAAGGTTTGGCTGGTTTGGCTTTGGAGCATCTGAAACTGGTTAGGGTAATTTTTCCTGGTGTAACAAAGGCTTGGCTCTTAGGGTGCTGGTTATGGTCTGTATATCCTGTGTAGTCTGAGTGCACACACTAACAGAGTCACTCAGACTGGCTGTGGGTTATCAACTCCTGGGTACAGCATCACGTTCTTGAAAACATTCACTTTCTCAGTTCATCCTCAAAGTATTTGAAGTCTGTTAATGCATTATACTTTATGTGTGTGTGTGTATTGCTTGTGGTTCAAACATCTGGATTCCAGCTGAGTGCAAGTCAGTGTAACAGTGTTGTTTTGGAGCCTGTAAAGTATTTTTCTTTACAACACATCAAATTTTTTTTTTTTTTTTGCTGCAGTTGCTTTTGATAAACAAAGCCTGCTTTTAATTTCCCATCCCACTTAAATGTGTAGAACCCTTTCTAGTGTTAGAGACATAGGATAAGCCCCCTTATTCCTGTAAGACCCTGTAACCTCTGCCCAATTCTTGTAAAAGGCACTCCAGTCTGAGCTAACCAGACATATGCTGTCAAATGGGCTTTCTATAAACCTTTTTACGTGTTTGACAGAATTTGAACATTTCTTTCAAACTATATTTTTGGTGCTTTATAGGAGCCCACATATGTGTCAGTGGTTACCTCAGCTCATAGTTTGATAATACAGGAATACACTGCAGGCTTGTGTGTTGTTTGTCTGCTGTTAATGGCCTGTGCAGGTTGGGAGGAGGTCTCTGAAGTTTCGGAAGTGGTTATGTGCAGTAAGAAGCTGTGGCGACAACTCCTGTCTGCCCCTTTTTTCATTTGCAGTGATCCTTTTTACTGTGTTGAACCATAGGGTCAGGGGTTAATCCACAAGCTGTTTTCTTTGTCTCTTGTAGTCTACGTCTGAGGGTTTCTCTATCATGCCACCTAAATGTACAAAAACACACAATTGAATGACATAAAATTTCCAAATCTTATATTTTTAGTGGATCCAGTTAAATCATCTGAAGATGAAGATGATGATGAGTCTTCTTCAGAGGAGAACAAATTGTCAAATGAATTATCAACAAGCAATGAAAAGCTTCAACGTAAGTTTCATGCTATCCTTTCCTGCAGTGGTGCTTTAAATTTCAAATTGAAAAATGTGTAAACAAAACTGTTTTCAGTCAGTATGTTTACCCTTTTACACTTTTTTTTTCACTAGCTTTGGCGCCTCAGTGGGTAATGCCAGAGAAAATGGAGAAGCAGCTTCATGCTGTTCCTGCCAGTAGGACTGTAAAGTTTCGATGCCAAGCAACAGGAAATCCTACTCCTACTCTGCGCTGGTACAAGAATGGAAAAGAGTTCAAGAAAGATCAGAGAATTGGAGGTTTCAAAGTGAGATTTATTTGACATTGCCTAATAAAAAAAAATGTTACCCTTATACAATAGAAAATAGTTTCTTAACATGTCTATTCTATGTCAGATAAGAGAGCACATGTGGACTCTAATAATGGAGTCAGTCGTTCCATCTGATAAAGGGAATTACACTTGTGTTGTGGAGAATGAACACGGGAGCCTCAAACACACCTACCTGCTGGATGTAGTGGGTAAGAAAAGCTTTGATCCATGAAGTAAACCTAGATATCTTGCCTACAATTTGACATACTGGTCTCTTTCAGAGCGTTCTCCTCATAGACCTATCCTACAGGCAGGTCTGCCAGCAAACCAGACTGCAGTCACTGGGAGTGATGTGGAATTTGTGTGTCGAGTGTTTAGTGATCCACAGCCACACATCCAGTGGCTTAAACACATCACTGTGAATGGCAGCAGAGAGGGACCTGACGGACATCCATATGTGCTTGTTCTCAAGGTACTTAATGTTATATATATGGAGTATCTTTCACTGGTGGCAGTTGGAATAAGATTCAACTTCATTTCTCTTACATAAAGAGGTTTAATAATAGTGATTATGTGATTAAGCAGGTCTCATTAAGCCATATATGTTTTTTCTTTTTTTTTTTTTAAGACTGCAGGTTTAAATACAACAGATCGTGAAATGGAGGTTTTGACTTTGAAAAATGTAACTGCAGTAGATTCAGGAGAGTACACTTGCCTTGCAGGGAACTCTATTGGCGTCTCTCATCATTCAGCATGGCTCACTGTAGTTGATGGTAGGTTGAGATAATCAGAAACATTATAGAATTTATCTTCATGTAGCCTTAAGCCTTGAATGTCTGTTAATGATTATGCTGTAATTTCTTCCATCCTCCTCTCAGAGTTGCCTCCCTCTCCAGTGCCTTCTCAGACTTACTTGGAGATCTTCATCTACTGCCTTGGGTTCTTTATTATCGTTATGCTTATTGCCACAGCAATTATATGTAGGGTGTGCTGTGCTCCAAAGAAGAGTGACTTTAATAGCCAGTTGGCTGTGCAAAAGTTAGCCAAGAGCATTCCTCTGAGAAGACAGGTAGTGTATCTGTTTCTTGTGGCTATTACTTACTATTGGCATTTGTTACCCACAATATTGTCATTGTACCTCTGCAGGTGTCAGTTGACTCCTCAACCTCCCTTCAGTCGGGAAAGTTTTTGATCCGACATTCACGTTTGTCCAATGCAGCCGTCAGTCTCCTGCCAGGAGTATTGGAGTATGAACTGTCTTATGATCCTGCATGGGAGCTCCCTCGTGACAAGTAAGTATTTAACTATTTTAGTACTGTATTTGTCTACATTTCTTTCTGTGATTTCTACAGTATGTTAATGTCACTAGATAAACTATTTCTAACATGTAGCTTATGTGTATTTTTTAGACTGACCCTGGGAAAGCCTCTAGGGGAAGGCTGTTTTGGCCAGGTTGTGCTGGCTGAAGCAGTTGGCATTGATAAAAACAAGCCCACACGTGTCACCAAGGTGGCTGTAAAGATGCTCAAAGGTAAAAATCATCTCAGTTAATGTCCATAACTTCCTAAGTGATATGTTTAGGCCAAAACAGATGTATTTTGTATGTTAGAATTAATATGGACTCTTCTTGTTAAATCCAGCTGATGCAACAGAAAAGGACTTGTCTGACTTAATCTCTGAAATGGAAATGATGAAGACAATTGGCAAACACAAGAACATCATAAACTTGTTGGGGGCCTGTACTCAAGATGGTAGGTTATACTTTGTTAGTACTTAAATGAAATGTGTGTAGAATGGTTGAAAGCTCACACTGTAATGCATGCCTTAGGCCCACTGTATGTAGTGGTAGAGTATGCAGAACAGGGGAACCTGAGAGAGTATCTCCGTGCTCGGCGGCCAGCTGGACTGGAATACTGGAGCGGCTCGAGGCAGACTTCCTTGGGCAGTTTGGAGATCAGAGAGTTGGTGTCTGCTGCCTACCAGGTGGCTAGAGGAATGGCATATCTTGCATCAAAAAAGGTTTGTTTGCACAACTAGCACATTATATAAATATGAATGCTTATAAATCAATATCATTTAATGTTTTGATGGATCTGCAGTGTATTCACAGAGACCTGGCAGCAAGGAACGTGCTCATCACAGAAGATAATGTCATGAAAATTGCTGACTTTGGTCTTGCCCGCGATATCCACCACATCGACTACTACAAAAAGACAACAAATGTGAGTCAGAATGTTAAATTAGGTGTAAAGGAAATAGTAAAGGAAATCATAAGAAGCAATTACTAAATTTCAAATGTTTTCTCAGGGTCGTTTACCAGTGAAATGGATGGCACCAGAAGCTTTATTTGACCGCATTTATACTCACCAAAGTGATGTGTAAGTTGTGTGTGTGTTTTTTTGTGTCATCATTTGCATGATTGAAAGTTTTTTTTACTGACACACGGCTATTGCAATGTTTTCTCTTGTAGGTGGTCTTTTGGTGTCTTGCTTTGGGAAATTTTCACCCTCGGGGGGTCTCCTTATCCTGGGGTTCCAGTGGAGGAACTCTTTAAGCTGCTTAAGGAGGGTCACCGCATGGAGAAGCCCTCTGCATGTACTCAGGAGCTGTAAGTAAATGTGCACACATCATCCTGCCCCCCAGTTCTCTCCTCATGCATAACAATAGCATGATAAGTGTCTAAAGATAGCTCTTGTAACTTAGCATTTAGGCTCTAAATAACTTATGTTATGCCTGATAATCACCTACATATTTAGCTGTCTGCACGCAATTCTCAGAAGATATTTTCAGGCTCTCCATCAAAAATCTATTTTAATCAAATGATACTTCCAAAATTAACATTACACTATAGTCCTACATAATAAATTAGAATATATTGGAAAAGTTGATTTGTTTCAGTGTCATAACACTTATTATAAATACTTGTAATATTTTACTGTATTTTACTGTGTACTACAATATATCTTCTGTATATATTTACTTTTTTGATTTGAACTGAAATAAATTCACTATTCTACCATATTCAAATGAATTTATGTAGGACTGTAAATTAAATGGTACCTATTGGATAAACAATGCCACCCTATGTTTTAGGAATTAGTAGGGAGGCTATTGCTTTTTATGGAAGTGTATTGCATTCACATGAAAAAAATCTTTTTTATAAGAAAATAGTTCTGTTTTTACGAGAGAAGAAAATTCAGTTTTTATGATAATAAATAATTTTGTTGTTATAAGAAAAGTTTTGGTTTTATGAGGATAATGGCTCTGAATAGGTGCATTTGTGATGAACTGGTCCTTCTCTGTAGGCGACGTACATCCACAACAGGAGAAGGAGAAAGAGCTCTGTAGTGAAGTCAACAACTCAGATCACACAGCATCAGCCTGAAATGCACTTTGTGCAGGTGTTGGATGCATTTATGCAAACAAATGCATTAAAAAGATTTGTAACAACTTTTCTATGACAGACCCACAGTCTCAAAAATAACATGCTCTTTAGGAGCACACGACAAAATGCCCATTCAAGCTTTTATTATACATCCACGTCCGGAGTAAGTCAGACACAAATGTGTCCGACTGCACACACGCAGGTTTAGCTCAACTCAAACAAGCTACGGTTGCAGAGAGCAGCAGGTATGGAGCAGTCCAAACAATAGGCATGTTTCAAGGTTTTATCAGGAGTGGTGAAGTGCAGGCAAAATGGAAAACTAGTGATTGTACCATCAATATTTAACAACTGCTGAATCTCCCAATGTCTCATCCCTAAAGTAAAATAAAACTTAAACTGAATAATTGTTATATATATATGAATGATAACTGGGGCATTTATGCGCTTCTCAGCAACTCTTTATTGCAAACTTCTGTTTGCCATAGACATTACTAAGGATTTTTTGGGGGGTAAAATACATTTTTTACTCATAAAGCAGAACATTTCTCATAAAAACAGAACTGTTTTCTTGTAAAAAAAAATTCCAAGAGAATGCAATACGCCTCTGTACTTTCTGTAACCTAGACTAAAACATCTGGACGGTGTGTCCTGGGTAAAAAATAAAGTTTATATTGCTTAAAAACAAACACATAGTTCATAAAATAACCGGTCTCTCTCATGCCTCTCATCAGGTACCAAATGATGCGGGACTGTTGGCACGCTGTCCCATCGCGCAGGCCAACTTTCCAACAGCTGGTGGACAATTTAGATTGCATTCTTTCTCTTATGGCGAACCAGGTATATTTTTGTTTACTGGTGTTTACAATCATCAACACGTACTAGAGTGGTGTGACTGAATTCTTACTATTTTTCTCATCTTTATCCAGGAGTACCTAGACCTGGCTGTCCCCCTGGTGCAGTATTCTCCCATCAGTGCGGCCTCGTCCAGCTTCTCAACCATGGCCCATTCCACTAACTCCACATAAGCGTCCTGGGACTATCACTTCCTGAATTATCTTTATCCCATTTCCTTGGCTGCACATAGGAGCAGCAATCCCAGACGGGCCAGGCCAGAGGCAGACAACGGCAGGAACGAGTTGCTTCTCTGTCGTCTTTGGCTCTGGCACCGGTGATGTGGAGAACAGCTGTCCAAAACGGTGACTCCCCAGTGAGGCCTCAGGAAGCAGCTCACAAACCATCACATTCATTAAGGGTGTAAAAACAGATTTCACCCACTGAGGACTTGTTGAGTTAGGTGTTGCTTCCTTTACTGCTCACTGCGTTTCTGCTTTGGTGCTTGTCAAAGAATGGTATTGTTATAGGTGTATAAATATTGTAAATGATGTACATAAGTTGTATTGTGTATAGTTTGAAAAAGATCGCCAGTCAGTAATAAAATAAATTCAGTAAGTTGTATTGAAGTGTGGATCATGTATTGTATGAATATGAATGTACAACTTTAGCAAAAACATTTGTCACTTGAAGTTGTTTTTTTTTTGTTTTCTATGAGCAGCCTTTGTGGTTTTCTGCAAAAAATCTTTACATGTCTGTGTTTACAACATATCAGTTAAATTATTGTCTTTGTTTTTCCTGTTTACCTGTAAGTCCTTTTTAACAGCCGTTGTTAACAGTTTTGTGTTATCTAGTTACCACAGCAACTTTGCACTTAACCTTTTAGATGAATACAGCAAGTCTGTAATCAAAATGATTTTAGTTGAATGTGTAATTACTATCAGTATTAAACTCTACTGGAAATTATACCTAATGTTTGCATTTTATTTGAAGTTTGCAGTTTGCACAAATTAGTCGCTCACTAAGTTTATAGAGTTTATTACATGTGTGATGCGCAGGAAAAATCTAGTGGAAAGAGACAATGATCTTGGCAATGGTCTCTGCAGCATCCATCACAGACCTAGACAGATGTACTGTGTTGGCTTTTTTAGGTCGGGCCCAATGCTTGAACATACAATTTTTATTTATTTTTTTCATACAGAGGAAACAGAGGATAAATGTTCTGTTACATATGACAGGAAGCTCCGGTCGTCATTCATCATGTCTGTCTTTACCCTCTGGCTAACATTTCCAATGCATACCTGGTGTGCAGTGTATTTTGTTACAAACCCAAAACTAAATTGAATCATGGACATTTAGAACAGCCTCTGGCAACTGCTATCTTTCTCAATGCTCTCCTTCCTGTTTCCTGAGTAAAAGTCTTACCTCTTTATATAAGAAATCAAAATCTGTGTTTATGACTTTTGGATGGTAGGAGCAGAGCCTGAAAGACCACCTTCATTTTCTGGAAGGTATGTGCAAAATATCCAAACTACTTTGGTAAATAGTGTGTTTAAGATTGTCTAATTCCTGGAAGTGAGGTCTAGTAACAGCCGCCGGGCCCTTGCTGTAAGCTCTGACACCTCAGCACACTCACACAGGTATCCGGCCTGCCTGGTAAGGTGCTGTAGTGATAAACCTGCTTTTCTTTCTCACTCGGCCCAAAGGGAGTTAATGGCCCATAACAGAGGAGGCGAGAAGCCATTATGGGTCAACCATTATCTTGGCGGACAGATGGCTGGGTGATAGGAGAGGTCCCGGTGTGTTTCTCAACACCTTAGCAGGCCGGCTTTGACAAACACTAGGGAGTAATAAATGAATTTAGCTCTTGTATAAATGTATGAGGGTTAAAGGAGCTGTGTTCATTCTCACCTGCAGAATTTCAGCTAACACAATCACTGCTAGCTGCTAATATTTAATTTAATATTTACCGCTAGTATATTGTAAATAGACTCTTTAGTGTATGTGGTTATACTGCATGGACCACATAAAGACAAAACAAATTAAATCAGTCTTATTTATCATGCAACTTTATTTTCATCCAAACAGACTCCAGGTCCCTTTGAGGGTTACATCACTTCTTAATTTCCTTGCATAGGGAAACCTTAATCAAAAGTACAAAGATGATCAATACATTTGTGTTATGTGGTACGAAGAGTGCTCCATGACCAGCATGGCAGCATCTTCTGCCCTCTGCACAATAAACTTTCTTTTTTACTCACTAAATAAAATATAACAGACCTGGTGCACTCATTGTCGCAGCCATATAAATTAAAATAAATATCAGTGACAATCATAGTTTCTTAAACTTCTGCAACACACCTAGCTTATATATTTTTGTTGGTAACATCAGGCCTTTAACAATCTGTGGATTTCAACCAAAAATACAGTGTGTGGGAGTAAATGTTCTCCTGATCACACACTATTTGGCTGCATGTGTGACAAGAGATGAGGCTCAAGTTTGCAAGTGTAACAGAAGGCACAGTGTCTATAAGAAACAAGAGAAAGGATGGTATATCAGTGTGATGAATGTGTTAATATGTGTATGTTAATAGGTGTGTATGTGTATATTTGGTCTGCTTCTAGTTCTGCTCGGGCCCCTGTCCTTCGCTGTCATCTAAGGATCTCTTTCTGGCGAACAGGTGAGTGGGGTCTCTGCCCCTGAAGCCAGGCTGAATGTTGAACACAGGCGTGTTCCTCCAGCTCGCTGGGTTGTTGTAGGCGCCAGAGGTAGACCCAGTGGGACAGGGCTTATTCTGGACCAGCTGGAGAAAAGTCTCCATGTCAGGACCTAATCTGGCCAGGACACCGGTCCTCACTGTTGCCACAGTCTGTTCATCACAGGATTGTAGAGTCTGCAGCAGAGTGCTGTAGTACCTGCACACAGAATACACAGAGGCTTTACTTTTTGTTGACATAAAGACCACTGTCTTTAACGGTGATTGATGAATGTGTTTTAAATGTTGGGAGAATGTCTTAACCACAGCTAAGTGAGTTCATTAAAGGAACCTTGAGCTAGATCCTTCAAAGTGCTTCTCCCTAAACTTTCTGGTGTGTTACTGCCATCTGGTGTTCAGAAGTAGGACAGCTGAATAATAATATTTTATTCAGTAAACTCAGTGGGGAAAAAAACTTACTTTAATAAATTATTTGTTTTGGGACACTTTACAGTATGTGTCATCATTTCTTACCTGTTTGGGAAATGAGCGGGCACCTGTACCACCTCTCCAATGGCATCAGGGTTGGTACGAGCCACAGTGCAGATGTCTAGACTTGTGTAACATTCTTCTTGCACCTGTTAAAACTCAGTCAGGTCAAAAAACACCAAATGTGTGTAGGCCTACATGTTTTCCCATAATACCTCTGCGATCATCCTCTGGAAGATGTTGCAGCGGCGAATGGTCTGAAATACTTTGGCATTGATTCCTTGGATGATACAGTGCAGACTCTTCTTGACAAATGTTTTACCCTGCAGCACATAATGTTAGACAGGTTAGGCACAGACAGGCAGCTGCAGAGAGAAAAAGGACAAAAGGGTGGACTGACCTCTGTGTTAAAAGTAGCTGCAGTGTGGAGGAACAGCTCACAGATTTCATGCATCCCATCAGTGTCACAGGTGGAGTTTTCAAGGCAGGAGAAGAACCCACATCCAACAGCTACTGCACCATTCATACATCTGGCCACATCAGCTGAAAAACATGCAAAAAGGAGAGAGAGAGAGAGAGAGAGAGAGAGAGAGAGAGAGAGAGCTTTATAGGCAACTTCCACAATATATAGGCTAATACTTGTTATGGCAGCATAAATCAACATTCAGTTACTTCTTACCTATTTCAGGTTGGGACAAGTTAAAGCTATTCACGTTATAAAAAGTGAAGAGTTTGTGGAAAGTTGACAGGACTCACTCGGGCTGTTGGAGGAAAAGCGGGCTCGGCGTGGAGCAGCCTCCTCCGGGAGTAACTCGAAGCCAGTGGCAAGGCCCAGGGCGAAGAGAAGAAGGACAGCGGAGGTGGCCTGCATGTTGTCGGATAATCTAGCTTCTGTAAGGTGTTTCAGGTTTCTTGTCTTCCTGTCATGCTCATGTGTCTGCCTCGCTCTACTTGTATTTATCTGAAGTCTGTTCACCGCTGTCCAATCAGAACGCGCTATTTCCGCAGAGGCTGTTAATGGTTCATTCATGCTGTAATTAACCTAGAGCGCTAATTGAATATTTCCACATACCAGACAGGCTGGAATTTCCTATGAGATGTGAACGCACGGGTTCATTGTAGAATCAAGCTTTTAATTTGCTTCCTTGAAGCAACAGCGAGCGCAATGATTATAAAGCTTACAATGCCACTTGTACCCAGCTAATGAGACTATTGATCTCTAGGTGAGACCTCTCGACAGCTTTCAGTGAGGATTATATTTGTGCTAATTAAACATCGTACTTTCTAAATATAGCAGCAGACGAGTGGGAAACGGATATTCTTCTTTTCCATTCCAGTCACGTTTGGGTTTTTCCTGTAGTGGCTCAGTGGAGTAGAACAAGCGGTCACTGATCACAGCGAGGGCCCAGCGGCCCCTCAGCATCACAGATCTCACATTCAGCACTGACACATTTCATTTTCATCTGCTTTGAAAATGGACATTGTTTTATTATGTTACACCAGTGGAGTACAGCAGTGTGAGGCTCTGTGTTGTTCTTTGTGTATCTATAGTGTCAATAATACTCCACACTAAAGCTTAAATGGTTAATTGTCCTTACACCTAATAATAATATAATATTATGGTATTATGATAATTTTATGGTCTAACAATGTTCATCCTATGTGAATTTGTGATTTTTAATTTTTTTGTATTTTAATTTATTATTACATCTTTATACATTTTATTTTTTATAAATGACACAGCTGACACACATACTGACCATACTATCCATTAAAGTAACTATGTCTCCTGATTTCTGAAAGTATCAATACTTAACTTACTGATGTATGAGGAAAAAACCTATAATAACCCTTCCCTAGTTGGATAGTGGATTGAGTATATCATGTCCCTGCCCTTATGTCCTTACCATTTTCTTTACTGCAGCAGACCTGACTCCTTGTGGCCAATCCGCCGTTAATGGCTACTCACCTTGTGTTTTTGGAGACATGGAAAGATCAGTGTATCCTATCTCTGTGTTAGGTATCATTAATTGTGAGAGAGTCATTAGTGGAGGCGGCTGTGTTTCCATCTTGGCATTGTTTACCACAGCAACCCAGTGAACCTTAGAGAGGTCAGGTGACTTCTTTAGCACACCTGGTTAAACAAAGGTTAAATAAAAATAAAAGAGAGGTCAAACAGACACTGATAAGCATCTCGCACCTCACGTTTTTATTAACACTCTCCATTATACAGCCACACATCTCTTATTTTAAGCAGAGAATTTTATAATAAACAGGTTTTTAGGTATTAAATTGATTTCCTACGCATCTCCATATGTCACAGATTCAATGCAAAAGGAATTGGTCTGTCACTCACAAAACGGTGATGACTAACCATCGTTACCGCCAGTGTTAAAGGTACTTCCTCAAGTAATGCAACAGCAATTAAACAGAACTATGTTTACCACCTCCACAGTCAACAAACTAAAAAAAAAAAAGTAAAAAGTAGGAAACGGAAAGGTAATTTTGGTCATTTTAAAATCCTCCTCCAGATCTAAAAACAGCAAGCAAAACACTGGTATCTTTCTTCATCAAATGTGGATGTGGTTTCAGAAAAGGTTTAAGCATGAACCATAGGTCAGTAAACAGTGGAAATAGAGACTGAAAAACTACATGGTTGCATTTTAATGTAAAGTGTAGATAAATGATATAATATATAAACAAAATGTGTTTGTTTAAGCCTGTAAGCTCGTGACAAAGTACTTGAGGTCAGATGTAATCATGTCTGTGCCACAAAGGAAAGATATTTCATCCACAACATACACAGTGTCTTTGTACTGCTTAAACAAGATATACAACATAGGCTGCAAGTTTGTCTTTTTTCTCTTTCTTAACCTAGTTTCAGTTTAGACTAATCTGTCCAGAAGAGTGCACAGGCTATGTAAGTTAGTAAATGGCCTATTCTCAAACATGAGTGAGGAAAAAAATGTATAACAATTGACGTTTCTTGAATGAGAGACAAAACTTTTCATCTCAAAAAAGAAAAAAAAAAGTCAAAGATGAATTATTTTTAAGCTATAAGATGGTTACATTTACCTAATCTGCAAACTGCTTATGAGTGTCACATCACATAAAAATAAAGCATAGTGAATTTGGACTTGCAAAACCTATAATTCTGTTACGGTTTGTTCCATTTTAAAGTAAAATTGTCTGGTGTTACAGTTACTTTCAGGCACTAATCCCATTATGATTGTTTCCTGGCGGTGCTGGTCGCAATAGCGCTCAGCTGGTTAAAACTCAGTGTCCCAGCCAGACTCTTCGTCGGGAGGTGGCTCTTCATTGTCCTCTGGGAAATAGTCAAAGTTGCTATTGTCTAGCGGCCCCTCCACCTGAGAAAACACAACAAATTACAGCTGCCGTCAGCACTTTCTT
Organism: Bostrychus sinensis; assembly: GCA_020698575.1. Classification (NCBI taxonomy): domain Eukaryota; kingdom Metazoa; phylum Chordata; class Actinopteri; order Gobiiformes; family Eleotridae; genus Bostrychus; species Bostrychus sinensis. The sequence continues at coordinate 14,729,560 of CM036239.1, forward strand.
TCATCAACCTCCAGGACATTCAAGAATACTCACTGTAGGCGTAAATGGAGAGTTTATTGTTCCCTGACGAAGGCCTTCCCAGTTAAAGCCTTCGAACCACCTGAAGGACAAAAACACTGTTGCCATGACTGCAATTGTAGCTACAAAAAATGTCTCCAACTGCAAACCTCACTTGTGCTTCTGAATGTCTTTTACTCCGTTCTTCTGATTCCCCAGCCGCTCTGATGGATTGTCCCTAAAAACACGCACAAAATTAATGAATTTGATGCTTTTTGGTCTATTTCTCACAAGACGGGAGCAAATACAACCTGCATAGTCGTTTGATGAGGTTAGCTGCACTCTTGGTGATCTTTTTAGGAAATTCAACCATGTCAATGCCTCGCAGGATGATGTTATAGGTCTTCATGGGATCAGAGCCTGAAAATGGAGGGCTGGCAACATACACAGGTGACCAATAAGTGAAGTGCCTCCTGATGTAACCACTTTGAAATATGGCAAGGTGAGAAAAAATACTTAGTTCTTGTATCTCAGTTTACTCCTGTCCACCTCAACCCATAATTCTGAATAATAACCAGACAATTTTATTGCACCATAGACACTGGTTGCACATTACTATCTTACTGCTGGCTGTCACCTCTGCATTGTATGGACCAGACTTGTAAGAAATTAAAAATTATTTCTGGAAAAAGTTGTGATGTCTTATTGGGATATACTGTAACCATGTAAAAAAGAGCTAAGCAATATAAAATCTCTGACTGCTTATTGATAGAGGCAGACTTAAGCCTTGGATTTTTTTATTTTGTAGAAAATAACTGAATCAAACCTAAAAGAAAAAATCCTGCAAGCACTTTCATTTTGTTGCTTATCAAAAAGAAACTTGTTTATGAAATACAACTGCAGTACTCAATGTTTTGATTATTAAATGAAAAATGTTTCATTTTGTGCATGTAGTGGTGGATATTGCTGGGTTTCAGAGAGCATCACAACAGTCTATAGGCCTGTTGTGTTTCATGGAGATGGGGGCCAGGCAAAATGTCTATTGTTAATATGCAGATTTGTTGGTGTGGTTGGATAAATAAAGCGCGATAATGGACCTTGTCGCTAATATAAATGATCACGGTTAACATTTAGGATTTTTCCTTCTGGATATTTCTTACAAAAAAGCATATAACCAACACAGGTTGTTTTCAGCAGCTGGGCTTGGCCCCTTAGTTCCAGTTAAAAAGGAAGAGATTTTGGACCTTTCCTTGCTCCCAACTTTGTTTGGGGATTGTCACTTCCTGTTCCAACATGACTGCACCAGTGCACAAAGCACACCCCATAAAGACATGGATGAGTGAGTTTGGTGTGGAAGAACTTGACTGAACTTGCACAGAGTCCTGCCCTCAACCCGAAAGAACACTTTTGGGATGAAATAGAGCGAAGACTGCGAGCCAGGCCTTCTCATCCAACATCAGTGTCTGACGTTGGTAGATGCAAAGGGTGGGCCAACATCATATTAAACCCTATGGATTAGTAATGGGATGTCACTTAAGTTTATATGCGTGTAAAGGTAAGTGAGCTAATACTTTCGTAAATATAGTTTATGTAGAGTATTGTGACTCTTATGTTGTGATATAAATTGTATTAACAGGTTTTTGCCAATACACAGCAACAATTCTACTGTCAGCTCTAATCCATTATGTATTACAAATGAAATGCTTCCATACCTTCCACTTAGCAGCTCGTAGATGAGTATTCCTAAAGACCAGCAGTCGGCCGAACTATCGTGGCCTTTGTTCAGAATGATTTCAGGGGCAACATACTCAGGAGTTCCACAGAAGGTCCACGTCTTTTTACCCAGTCCCACTTTCTTAGCAAAACCAAAGTCTGCCTATGGGAATAAAGAATAATTTAACAACAGACAAATGTGTTCCTTGTGTGTGATAGACAAGATGCCCTCACTAGTTTAGCATATCCCCTGTGGTCTAGGATGATGTTCTCTGGTTTCAGGTCTCTGTAAATGATTCCTCTTGAGTGCAGAAAGGCCAGCGCTTCGATCACGCAACCCGTGTAGAAGCGAGTGGTGCCATCATCAAAAGATCCCCTGCAGTGGAGGTAAATACCATAATTAACTTCATGCTGTTACTGACTAAAGGCACAGCCAAGACACTCACCTGTCTCTCAACAGAGTCCACAGTTCTCCTCCGAGACACACTTCTAGCAGCATGTAAAGATATTTGGCGTCTCTAAAGGTTCGATACAGCCTACAGGAAGAAAAGGTGTCACAGACAGTATTTGTATTATAACCAGAGAAACTAAAATGACCTAGTTTTACAAGATGTATGAGAGACATTACAAATGCTATTGTTTTAATTAAAAAAATAAAAAATATATATACACTGCATGGTAATACACAACAGTCCTCAGAGGCCTGGCCCCCTTTCTGAATGATTGGGGGGATTACAAGCTCCTTTGGTTTAGGAGAACGCTGACAAGGAACAATCAAATTAAATTTAATAGAATTTTGTCATTTGTTAATTTATTTTACCTGACTAATATTACATGTATCTGAGTGTGTATAGGCCCTACATATTTTTCTACTAATACAACTAATACAAAAATCTATAGAATAGCTTGGAAATGATGTGAGGGTTGGTGGTTTGGGTTAGGGGTCACTATATTTGTTTACCTGCTATTATGGGCCATGTCTACGAAGGTGCATAGAGAGTTAGCGAGGTATCTTTGGGATTAACCCTGATTTTTCAGTACTGCAAAGCTGGATATCTTTCTGTAGAGGTAGATTTTTATCAAAACTGATGCTGAACGGCTAACCTGGTTCACTTCCTGTATAAGATAAGAGGACGGCTTTTTGACCGATCAGTGATGAGAGCAGAATGAGCTGTCGGTGTGAAGGGGAGAGAGAAAACTGCTGCGGGAGGAGGGAGGAGGCAAATAAATTAAATTCTGTTCAGAATAAATCAATCTCTGTATTGGCCTATATTTAAAAAAATACATTAATTACAAGAATTATAGTGAACCCTCTGGATAAATTGTGCTATATATAATTTAATCATTCAAATTCCTGCAAACGTTTGTCTTTTATTCAGTCTAAGACACTGTGAGCCACAGTTGTCATGAGTTTAGTGCATGGAGCTTTGGCTTAGTGTATTTTCTAGTTGGTATTCAGATGAACTGTCTCTGTGACGTTGCTGTGATTGATCTTTTAGCGACAACTCCACCTGTTCCACATGAACACGCAATAATAGACTTCGTAGTCCCACTTATCCAGAAACACTAATGTTTGGTTTTGTCTGTCTGGGTGAGAGAGACATAGGCCTGTACGGGATAAGTTCAGCTTTGTTGTACGGGCCAATGATGTAGTCAGGCCTGCCAGACCATCTCCTTTCCAATTCTATACAAAGAAGTTAGTCTGGTACCTCTTTGCTTTAGTTACATTTCTATGGGCAGGCAGAGTAACCAATCAGAGAAACAAAGGGCGGGCATAAGCAGCACGCCACTCATCCATATCCAAAACAAAAATGGTGCTTATGAACAATTGTTGCCAGTTTTGCCATAAAACACAAGAATAAGCAGTATAATGAGAAACTCTGTACTTATTTCTGAATGGGGACAGCCAGTTGTACAAAGACTTGCAGAAAAAGTCAGTTTGTTTAAATAGTGGTTGTTACGTCAGACATTAAAAGGTACTTTACTGTTGTAAAAATGGAAACAAGACGAAGAAAAAATCACACAGAAGACTGAACAACAACTCTGACTTCAGCAGAATCAACAGGTGACAAAAAGTTATAAAAGTTATAAAATTAAACTCCACGGGTGGCCTCACCCATGGAGTTCTGAACAATACATTGTTCAGATGTATGGGAAGTTTTAATTTTATAGTCAAACCTCATGTTGACCAACAAATCTAAAAATACATTACCCATTTGAAGCTTAGGCCTATGAATATTGTTTAAAATATAGGCCTGACAACATTACTTAAGTCAGTGTATAACATTTCCAGATCTTTATGCCACAGCATACCCAGCCCGAGCCTGAACCAGCGTTAACCCGCAGGACCATGCAAACATTAGCCTATATCAGGGCTATTCACCTATATTTTCCTACGGGCCAAATATCCAGAAGGTTATTGGCCTGTGGGCTGGACAGTCCCCTGGACTTCTGGCTTTAGTGCCGCAGTGTGTCGCAAATTGCCGTATGTACAGTTCAATGGCTATTAAATGATGATTTATTATTTATGGGTAGATGGGCCAACTTGACTGATGGGCCAGTTCTGGCCCCTTGGCCGCCTGTTGAATAGTCCTGGCCTATATAAAAGTAGACAGAGGTCCTTTATGTGTGACATAACTCGTCCAACCTTTCTGGTCAGGACCGTCTCAGCTCTCACCGCTGCTGGCTGCTGCATACCGGTCTGAGTGTGGCTTGTCTGGGGTGATAGTGCACAGGGAAGGCAAATTCAAAGTTCTGTCAAAGAAGCTAGACTTATTAGCAAACACAATGACCCATTTAGCTCTGGACAATAATTTGGCATGGGAGTTTTACACTTTTATCAAAAGCAGTCTCATCAAATATGGTTGAAAAATCACACAAACTCAACAGAAAGCTTGTGCTGCTCGATATATAGCCCTAACTAAAACATTTATAATGCTATTTTTGTTAGAGTGAACAGTAATAATAAATATATTTTAGATGGCAATGTGTTTTATGCTCTTATTAATGGTTTTGCTATGAAGTTTTGGTGCTAACTTGAAATTGGCCTAAATGTACACCACCTCAGGAGCTGGGGTGGGATATGAGCGTTTCATTTGCCCATGTCTATATTGATCAATCCTGAACTGGCGTGGCTTTGGGCAGACAGTACTGCCATCTTTCAGTGTACGTATGTTTGCTAAACGAGGGCCACTGTGAGCTCTTCATATGTCTGACCTAATAAGAAAAGGACTGTGAGCCTCGATCATGATGCGTCGCTCCGACAGGATGTGGCCCTGCTGACTCGTGTCCAGGATGTGCCGCTTCTTCAACACTTTTAGAGCAAATGATCGATTGGGGTCACTCTTTAACTGCACCTGCACACAGAAAATACAGTTATTGTAGTTTGCACTGTGCAGTATACTTTAGATGGGCATTTTTGTGTCACACTTACCAACTCCACACGACTAAATCCTCCCACCCCCAGAGTGCAGATGATATTGAAGTCACTGAGCGACACACTGGAAAAGAAGTCTGCCTCTGCCTGTAATCTATAGAAATCACAGAAAAAATGTGATACAAAATGCCTTAAACACACGAATAACTATATTAACCAGCTATTTAATGGTAACTTACTTGGCCTTGACGTCATCGTTGTCGTACTGTTTATTGTTAACACTATCCAGTCCTCCAATAAGCTGTTTAAAGGACCTAGGACACAGGCACAGTATTAAAAGTACACCAATGATTAAAGAAAGGTCATCTGTGTTTAAAACCACTGTATCAAGACAACTATGCACCATAATGAGTCCAACTCACTCTCTGTCAATGACGAGGCATGTGACATCCCCTACAGCTGTAACACTGGCTGTGCGCACGTCCTCACTGCAAACAAACAAACAAAAATGAGTATGAGTAAAAGACAGAATGCAGCGCTGGAAATAACAGAGCCAAAGATGTTGAGGTTGTATAGTAAAGGATAGTGAATAGATAGGTAGAAAGAGGTTAAAGCTGCCTGGAAGGAAGCCTAGAAGAAGACCAAAGAGAAGATTCATGGATGTAGTGAAAGAGGACTTAAAGTTGAATGGAGAGGGTGCTGAGGGTGGCATGAAATAGAGAAATAAATGAAAAGAAGAAAGCACAATTTTGTATGTTTTCACCCGACCATACATTTTTGTAAATCACAGGGTTGCATGCATGACAAAGTGAAGTATTAAAGTTAGTAGAAAATATTATCAACAGGTTATCATGTATATACACTCATGTAAAAGGCTGGGCAGCCCTCTGAGGTTGCATCAGGCCTTCAACAATTTAGGGCACTGTGCACAAAGAACAGCTGTATGGGAGAATTATGCTACGCCACAGACAGAGTCACGTGAGGTATGTCAGTCCACACCACGTTATCCCAAAATGAATCTGGCCTGTCTAAATAAGCTTCTGTCTACCTCAAGTGACTCTGTTTGTGGTGCGGCATCACCCTCTCATACAGATGTTCTTTGTGCAAAGTGCGCTGAATTTTTGAGCCATGTACAGAAACTCCATCTGCAGCAGGATGATGTTGTAGGTCTTTGGAGGTGATCTGTGGGTGGTCTTTAACCATTCTCATCATTCTTAGCCTATGTCTCTCTGGTATTTTTCTTGGCTTGCCACATCTGGCCTTAACATCAACTTTGGCTGCGTCCTTCCATTTCTACTTTTAATACCTTTTATCATTATTGAATGCACCTGTTTATGAAGTTCAAGGCTTCACTAATTAATCTAACAAGTTTTCTATTGCAAGTAATCAATTTTGAGAAGTTACACACATTCAAATCAGCAAACTTATAAGAGTGCCCAAATATTTGACTTTTTTTTCAGATTTCATTTAATTTCCTACACCTAAATACTGCTACACTAAAAATTGTTGTTCGGAAAACACCCTAGAAAATGAATGACGTACCTCTGTGATCTTTTTTGTGAAGACAGAGTAAACTATTATGCAACCTCAGAGGGATGCCCAAACTTTTGCATATGACTGTAAATGTTTTGAGAAATGTTACATAATAGTATTAATTACATAATATGGCAGAAAGCGAAGTGAGTGTATTTTGAATGTGTGTGTATCACCCTTTAAGAGCCTGCTCTCCAAACCAATCTCCTTTGGACATCATCTTTTCCATCACCTCCTCCTCACTGCTTGAGTTCTGTTGAGACACTTTCACCTGCGCAGAGCAGAAAAAAGTCATTTCCCTAAGACCAATATTGGTTTAGCTTAGCCATGGGTTATCTCTCTTCCTCTTGTTTCATCATTGTCCTGTTTACTCATAGATCCACATCTAAACATATATTTTGCGGTCATCCTTCCTCCTCACCTGTCCTTCACTGATGATGAAAAATGTGTCTCCAGTGGCTCCCTGGCGGATAATGTAATCACCATTGCTGTAATGAGTCTGTGAGAAAGCAGATGTGTGTGAACAAAAAAAAAAATCCTATTTTTCAGACAAATAAACAAACAGTGTAAGATGCACCTCCTCCAAAACATCAGCCAGTTTACTGAGTACGTCTTCAGGTAGAGTCTGGAAAGAGGGCACGCTAAGAGAAGTCAAAGTGTGAGAAGTGCAGTTCTATGTGGTGATGACATGAAGTACTACTGTGTGAGTACCTGCGCAGGAAATCTGTGTACTGTGAGTGCTTGATGAGACCAGTCCGCATCATGATAGTCTGAAATATCTGACGGTCAATCGCCCACAGTTTAATGTCAGTCAGGGCTGAAAAAGAAGATAAGAAAAATGATAACCATAACACTTTATATACTATAGTCTTCAATAATGACCATCAGCACAAAAAAAAATCACATTCACATTTAAATTGTATTATTAAATGTGGCAAGGACACCTTTTTGTTTTCTTGCACCCTTGAATGTGTTGAATTGTGAGGGGTGTTTCTGTTCTTAATACACTGTGAAAACCAAAATTGCACTAAAGCAGTTTTGTTATGACTACACTGGTTACAATAAACAAACTGTCCTTGATTTTTGTCCTGTCTTTCATTTAGAGGAAAGCCATTACTGTACAATGCTATACTGAGTCTGATTATAAAATATGGTCATAGGTGTTACATAGATAGGCTAAGGTCACTGGTTGACAAGGTGGTTTAGATTCAGTGTTTTAAAAGTATGACACAAGAACAACTCATATAAAAAAAAAAGGAAGCTAAGTAAATCAGTTTCTTGTGTCTTTATGGTTTAAGCCTAGCACAGTCAATATATTTGTGTCTATGTTACGGTTTATTTCTTTTGAACACAGACCAACTTAAGAAAAATAACCAGACAAGCACAATCAATAACTATTTACACAGCCACCTGTGCACTGATAAAATTGACTCATATCTCACTTTGTAAAAATGCCATTTCAGCAGCAGCTTATCACTGCAGTCTGTGTGTATGTGTGAATCATCTCACAGCACAACTTCAAAGGATTATCTCAAAAAGTCATGATGCCTGTCCATACCCAAGCATTTATACATCCTACTGATGAATATTCACACTTATATTCCCCTTAACAGTTGTACATCACTTTCTCTTGTCACCTTTTTTCACAGCACACCCTCTGTGCAGCAATTACATTATGACATATCATGTTTTGGTCAAACAGTGTTTTTAAAAGACTCTAATTATCAGAATTATTACAGCTGTAGGTTTTACAATTCAGGCATCGAAAAAGTATTTTTGAGTGAGAGAGCTGACCTTGAGTTTAGACACAGCTGTCAAATGCAGCCTAATTGCAAATACATAAATAATTCAGTCCTTCGGTTAAATGAGGCTTCTAAAAAACTAGTATAATGAAAATATTCTGTGAAGAAACTGGGTCAGAAAAACAGTATGTGAGTGAATTTGATTTTTTAATATAATTTAGTCTAAACCAATTCAGCTAATTTTTTTCACTGTTTAAGTTTGAAACAAAGCACTCATTTTTATAACCCCACAAGGAGGACACTGCATAAAAAGATAGACATATGAAAGAAGAAATGCATTAAGAATAAATTGATATAAAAAGCTTTATGGCTAGTGTCTAGATAATGCTGCACTTTATTCATGCAGATATATCAAATACTGTCTGATTTGTAAACATGTCTGCAGACAAAAATGGGTTACATATATTATTATTGATATATTAAAATAAAAACAGCACAAGCTAATGTACATTTAAATACATCACTGAAATCACTGAAAACTAAAGATTAACAAAAAATCCAGCCACAAGGGGCTACAAACCAGTGCACCAGTGTGTGTGTTTGTCTGCGTGTGTGTGTGTATGTGTCAGTGTGCGTGCGTGTGTGCATGTGTGTGTACGTGCGTGTGTTTGTGTGTGGTATACCTGTTACTGTAGCTGTTCGTGTGCAGTTATACAGAATGGCCAGTTCACCAAACACCTTTTCTGGACCTATTCTGCACAATTTCTTCCCTTGTTTTGTTACCTCCACCATTCCCTCTGAAAGCACAAACACAGAGTTAACATGGGTCTATCAGTCACTGAGGCTTCACTCTCAACATGCTCACTTCCAGTGGCTTTCTTTTTACATAACACTACAGATCTACCACACACTGGCTCAAACATTCACTATATTTTTTAGACAAATACCTATTAATGCCAGTTATTAATTGGGTTGTACCTTGTTAAAATTAGGGGTGCACAGGGGCAGAGTGGTTAGCGCTCCTGCCTCACAGCAAAAAAGGTTGTGGGTTAAATTCTCTACTCTTCTCATACTCCAGCTTTCTCCCACCATCCAAAGACTTGTGTGTTAGGTGAATTGGTGACTCTCAGTTGCCCACAGTGAATGAATATGAGAGTGAAAGATTGTTTGGCTGTGTCAGCTTTGAAACTAACTGGCTATTTTACACTGAGTACCACATATTTGCTGGGATAGGCACCAGCCATCAACGACCCTAACAGAAATAAGTAATAGTAGATAAATCAATGTTAAACTTTGCCATGAGCAAAAATCTACAGAGTAAATACTAAACAAAAACTGAATTTCTAAGGTATATTAGAAATTTAAAAAATGTCTATCATTTGAGGCATTGTATACCATGTCAGCTCCACACCAATAGCCTGTGCTGTGTGAAGACTAAATGTCCTTGGCACACATAGAGCAAGCAGAATGTGTCAGGAGCATATGACTGCTCTAAAGCTACACACACGTCCTCTGCATGAATACTGCATCTGCAGCAGCAGTAGATTTAGTGCCATTTAACCACAATCTGTGAGCCCATGATATTACACCAACTGGCATAATGTGTCCTGCTGGAGCTGCTTCTCAATTTCACCGTACATCTCTTACACAACAATGATCATGTTAAGGTTGGTTTTGTCATCCACTCTTACTTTTGTCAGAAATGTAAAGAAAATGTATTTATTTGGGCGTAATACCATGTGGTGTGAATTTGCTTTATTATTGTCTATAAAAAATTGACATTTACTTTAATTGTTTCTGTGGCTTTACTGTTCTGTCTTGTAATAAACCCTCTTCACTGGCAGTTTGCAGTAAGCTGTAATAGTGTTCAGCAAAAGCAGCCAAAGTTTTGCTGAGGCTTCAGGAATCCAAATTATTAGCTCATCAGCTGATTATCAGCTGATTAGCTCATTAGAAGGAAGTACAAATATGTGAATTTGGAGATGGCCTTTTCCTCAGAGGACTAAAGAGCTGACACATTGTAGGGCTACAGAGTTGTGTCTAACGTGTTTGTATTGTTTGGAATTCATTCTGGACAGCAAAGGAGGAATTTCATTGTACATGGAAACATGTTTCCTTTCTGTGCACATTCATCATGTATCTCTTTACTTGACTACAGACAATGAGTAGTTCTTCCACCTCAAAATGCAATAGACCTACCCTCCAAAACATAAACTGTGGAGCCATCATCTCCCTCCTGGATGACGCAGCAGCCCTTGGCCACACTTGTGGGATACATGCAGTCCATGATAGTGACAATCTGAACACAAAAGCCTTAGGAAGGTTTACTATAACAGGAACAACAGAGGATTTTTCACCTACAGTACAACTAGCACTATTTGTTTTCACCTGTCCATGTTCCAGGTGTTTCATGAAGTCATTGTCCATAAGAGCCCTCTGGATCAGCTCCCTGGACCTACACACACAGAGTTACAGGATTATGTGGGGCAACCTGGAGGGTTGGCAGTTTGAACCTCCCTCGAATAATGTCTTGCCCAAGGACAAGAGACTTCACCCTACTATTCACTGTAGGTGGCTGGTTATGACAGGGAGGGCATTCAGTGTAAAAAAAATCCCAAATCAATGTGCGACCTTAAAAAGGATGATATACATATATATAACTTATATATAACACTTGTGTGTGTTTTCAGTACTCACTCCTTTGTCTTGCAGTAGCTGGTTAGAGTAACATCTGAGAGCTGGGAGGGGTCCAGTGCAGTGGGCTCTGCAGATATGGCCTGTCTTTTTGTGCGCTGAGGCTCATCAGCAACCACTGGAGGTGGCAGTGGTGCTCCTGTAAATGAAGCATAGAAGGGTGATTATTTGATTTTGAGCACATTTGGATTTTTATTTTTTCAAAAATAAAATCTCACAAAACCTTGACATACCTACCTAAGTTCCATTGTCATGTTTCTATGAGCCATAATCTAAACATGGTCGTACACGTCAATTTAACATTTTTAAAATATTTAACACTTTCTCTATCCTAGGACATCGTCATTACCGCCACATCAACAAACAACAACAAAAAATGTTGTAACATTTAATAAAAGTCCAAAGTTATTAATTTCTAGCTATTATCTGAACCTTACATCTGAGGTCTTGGTGGTTAAAAATATTTTTAAGTTACTTTAAACCAGGTTTTAAATCTTTAGAAGTGGGCCATTTTATATGTGGTGAAATTATAGCCAATAGATTTGGAAGTGGCTCTGTGTTTGTTGATTTACCAGAGTTGCCTGTGTACGGCGACAATTTGCGATGCCTGTCGAGCTCTATCTGGAGCTGTCTGATCAGATCATCCTTCGTATCCAACTCCAGCTCCAGTTCATCAATCAGCGCGTCTCGCTGCCGCAGCTCCTCGATCTTCAGCTGCAAAGCCAACTGCAGATCCCTCAGCGTTCCTGCGCACTTGGACCCAGCCATGGACACACACTGGTGAGCTAACTCGGCAGAAATGCGAACAACACAGGAATAGCGGTTAAAAGCAAAAGCAAAAAAAAAAAAAAAAAAAAAAGTCGGGCTGATAGGCTACGTTTACAGTATTTTGAGTTGAAAAAGTAGTGTAGCGTTGGATGGAATCAAAAACCCTCTCCGTACAACAATTCAATGATAAAAGTACATCCAAAAGTCTGCGTTGTTGTTTATAAGGAATTGACTCACCTATTCCTTATGCCAAATTTTAAGTAAGCACAACAAAACAGCTTGAGACCTGAAACTAGACAAACCATCCGCGAGCCAGAAGCCGTCATTTAGTCAGGCTCCACTTCTGAGAAAAGAAACGATGGCACAAAGCTGACGCGCACAGCTGAGTTTGACAGACCGTACATATTCCTGTTTGGCAAAATAACACAGTGGACTTCAACTCCATTTTACTCCAACAAATTAGACCCTAATTTTGGTATATACAATTTATTAATTAAAATTGCCCTCTAGACGTCGGCTATAATGTAAGTTTTTTTCCTAATTTATTTGAGTTCACACAAGACACAATATAGTTTCAGATATTATTCTACTATAGTATGTCTTTGGGGTATTATTATTTTGACATAAAATTATATATCAAGGCTCTTTTTATTTCAATATTATGGAAATTGACGCTTTACGCACAGCAATGACTTCATTCCGCCTAGAGATGGCAGCACCGCGTTCAGACTGGCGCTGCTCTGTTAAAAACAAAACGACATCCGCTTACGTTTATTTACTTACAGTGTTTCCAGATTGGGATGGTTTCCGCTCCATTGGGCTTCTTTTGAAAACTTAGGGCTGGAAAAAATATCAATGGGCTGGTCTATAAAATTTGGGCTGCTTTTATCAACGTCTGGCAGGTTTTTAGACAATTTTCTGGAGAAAATACCAAACAAAAAAAAAAAAAAAGAAAAAAGATAGTTATCCTTTTATGACAAACAAAGTAAAAATACACATTTCAATAAACTGCTGGGTCCCTCCACTCATATCATTAGTTCATTTGATTTTTAAATGAGTGAATGAGTTCATGTTTGGTTGCTCATATTTCGCATTGGTATTTCATAAGTTTTGTGCGGGAAACCTGTTTGTGTTATCTATTTTTAGTGCTGCTTTTAGATTTTGTGTTCTTTCTTGCGTTTAACAGTTTAAACATTTAGAGTGGTTGTGATTTGGGCTGTTTTTTATTGTGAAAGGCGGGTTTTAAGTTCGTTTGGGCTGAAAACTGTCAGTGAGATCTGGCAACCATATTTACTTACCCAAACTCCAATGGCGACAACCACGCAACACGAGTCCTCCTTTAATCACGCCACAGGGAAACTGGAATTGTATCTTTAACATTTTGTTTTATAAGTTGTAATGTCTTTCACGTACGGTTTGATAAGTTTGTATTACGCGATTTGCTTCCGTAAAGCATAGCAAAACTTATGCTCTAGAGATGTGATACTTTATTGACTCCGAAGGATTTGAGTAGGCGTATGTCTAACTAATATTGACTCAACTTATTCCCTGAAATCAGTGATCTTTCTTGACCACAGCAGTTCTCTTGATGTTCCTTTCCCCTCGGCTCGGGAAGCTGTCATCGCCCTGCAGTCTCTGTCTCCAGATAAAGAGCCACGGAAAGGAGGCATCACCAAAGAGCTCACAGTCACTGGCAGTACTTTATCTGTGTAAGGAACTCCACCTGCTCATTAAAATGGGAAAAATGTATTCATCGTTTGCCTGAGTTGTCTTTATAATGTCCTTCTCCCCTGTTTCAGGAGGTGGAGCGCAGATGAAGCCCGTATACTCCGTGTGTCCGTGAATTCATTTATGGATCATTTATCACTTGTATTAGAAACTATGGAGATGTTTGGTCCTCCTGTTTCGCACTGACAAGGAATATTAGTTTATTTGGTATTCATAACCTACCTTTGTATTGCCTTTTAATTTATACATTTGGCCATGTTACCGTTTATGTAAATACATTTACCATTTTATTTTGTAGATGCTCTGGTGTATATACATACATTTTGTTTTTTGTGTATTTGGCTTTATAATTATTTGGCTATATAATTTGCTTGTGGCAAAAGGAAAATGTCGGCAAACTGTTTGTACATTCACCCACCAGCAGAGGCTGCTCGTTTAGTAAAAACCAGTGTACATCTAAAAGTATAATAGCAAAATTACACCGTTCATCCTTTGTTGCTTGTGGGTGAGACAGAGATTGTTATTATTTAGATGGGCAACAAGCACAGTAAAAAAAATACTAAAACTCAGACTAAAGTTTTTTGTATTGTTGCACAATTTCTTTAGCTTTCCATTTGTGTTTCTACATTTTATTCCTGATTTGGTAAACCTCTCATTTATCATAGCATTATAGCTATTCATTCTAGCATCGCTCCACACAAAAATATCCAGAAAAAGGAATCTTTACAGTGTTTGTACATGATTTGCTCAAAGACAAAATGCACATATTTTTCCACAGCCAGCATGTAGACTTTCAGAAATGAAATACATTATTGCATGCCCAAAGGTGAATATTTTGTTGATGTATGGGTAATAATGTGGTGTCGCTGTGCTGGGCGTTCAAACTTCACTACATATTACTCATGCTTTGGCTTTTCATGGGTTTGTGGATTATAGATAAGCTGAAGGGAGACTTGGCCTCGTTTCAGTGGACAGTCAAAACATTTGGCAAGCATCTAAGTCTTAACTTCAACTTTTGTCATTTCCTGGTAAAAGTAGGTAATCTGTGGATTTGCCTTGGGAGCAAATAAGTTTCTAACTTGGCCTGAGAATGTAACTTTATATCCAACTTTAGACTGGGATTGTGATTGAATGGATTGAATTTTTATTTTAATAATAATTGCATCTGTTAAGACTCTCATTCTGATGTGATGTACAAGCTTAAGTAACTGGATTTAGTTCCCTGTGTTTGAAAGCCATTTCTAGTGAAGATTACACTTTGCCTTGATGTTGTGCACTCAAGGTCATCATTTGTGGTGCATTTCTGCTGACTACCGACAAATACTGACAATATAAGCAACAGATGGCTGATAACATTTGATTTATTGTACATACACAGCTGCATGAAGTACACTGAATACAGATACAAGTAATAAAATCATACATAGACAATGAATAAACAGTAATCAACATTAACACATGATTCATTTCTCACTCTGTCCTTCAGTAATCTTTAGAAGTCATCATCATCACATATATCCAGGTAAACATCAAAGGCTTCTCGGTTACAGTTTCCATCGGGGGTGAAGACGTATTTGTGAAAGGTGCCATCTACGCATATAGCTGAAGGAGATGAGACAAATTTAATTTACTTTAATAGTCGTTTAATGATTACATTTTTAGAAGCATTCTCACCTATGACTGAGTTCACATTCTTGGATGTGTTTTTCCCAAAAGCACAAATACAGGCACACTCAGCTGGCACAGTAAAGCTGGCCAGTGACCACTGACTGTCTACATACTGACCAATGACAGGACCAACCTTACCAACCCGTGCCAACCTACAAGAGCAACCAAAGGGTGAATTAGGAAAAAAGATGAGAAAAGCATTGGATTAAAACTGAGTTTAACTTACGCGGAACGTCTGTTCAGTTTAGTGTCTTTAAGAGCAAAGATGTGCACTGTTCCTTTGTCACTAGAGGCACACAGAAACGAGGAGTCGTGGCTGAAGTTGATGCTAGAAAAATCAACAAGGCCCAAACTTAAATCACAACACCGAAACAATTTATAGAAATATGCTGACACATTTATAAACAGTGTTTACCAATAAAGAGTGGCCGGGTCAGTGCCTCTGCGCAATTCCACAAGTTTGTCTCTAGTTGTTGTGTCAAACAGACGGATCAGGGTTCCTTTGCGAGATGCTGATGCTGCCACACTTCCTGGTTGATTTAGTGCTACACAGGCAATCTCACTCTGGTGAGCATTTATTGTGAAAGGAGCAGATGATGTACCAGGCTTTGTGTTGGACAGATCCTGAAAAAGAAAAGATTTTTATTTATTTTTTTGCTAAAGAGTTGCTACAGTTGATTTTCTGATAAAACTCTCACAATGACAAACTTACAACTAACTGTAGACTCCCACATTTATGACCAGGGAAAACCAATAACTGTTTCTCTGGACTAGGACACAAATCACACAAACCTGAAAGACATTTCATAAATATTATTTTAACATAGCTGAATGATTGAATATGGTGTTTGGAGTACTTCCTGACCTTTAGGGTTATCTCTGGTGTCAAACTCAAATAGTTTGACAGGGTTGTCTGGAAAACTGTACACATAGATCCTGTTTTTCAGAACAATAATAATCCTGAAAAAAAGCATGAAAATTGAGTTGAAAATTAATGTTACATGAGTGCCAAAGCATGTTGATATTGTTTATTGGCAACTTACTTGTCATGTCTCATTTGAACAGCTAAGACAGGTTTAGTGAAGGTAAACTCCAGCACAAGCTTGTCTTTAGGATCTCGTGATTCTCTGGCATCATCCCAGATTAGAACTGAAAATAACATGTAATCCATATAGCAACCTTATTAAATACCCTTAAATATTAAATGTTTGCAGCATTATAGATACAAAAATATGAAATAAAAGTTATTTACCAGATATTTCAGAGAATTTAGGATTGACTCCTCCTCCAACTACAGCCAGCAAGTTTGAGCGATGCAGCATGGAACATAGGGCAACACTGCCCACCTGTTCATGGTCTGAAGAGACAGGAACTTACATTATTCTTACTCACATTTATTTGGCTGTCTTTAAAGATATACTTACATTGTAGTGGGGGAAAGTAACTAGAAACTTTTACTCAGGTAATTTTCTTAGGCTTAAGTACTTGCAAGTACTTTCTGAATACATTTGAGTACATAAATTTACTTTTACTTGAGAAAATTTTGGATGAAAATGTTTTACTTTTACTTGGGTTCTGGGTTCAAAACAAGCTCAAGAGGAAGAAAACTATTACTAGTACTTTTACTTGAGTACAGAGTTTTAGTACTATGTCCACCACTGTTAAATTGAGGGAGTGCACTTACCCAGATGACCCTTTTCCATTAAGGGCTCCACATTATAAATTCTGACCCCCGTCTCCATAGCACAGCAGAAACAGCCTTATTATAAAAAAAAGAACATAAGCTATTACAGAGAGGTGTCTTTACCAATGCAGCCTTTACAGAGAATAAGCTTGGTGTCCTACTCTGGTCCTGGTTGAACTGCAGACTGTTTACTCCTCTCTGCTGAGACATGGCTGACAACTGTCCCCGCGACGTTACACGCAAACTCAGGCCTTAACTAGAACAAAGAAAAATGGCTGAACATCACTGGAAAACAAAAATAATAATAAGAATAATATATATAGCGTTACATATATAAATGACGTCCGATGATAATGAAACAGGCATATGCTACTGTATTTAGGGAGCGTTAGCTTACACACGTTAGCACTGCATAACGGCGCTATAACACGACTAAGGCTCTTATTTTACCTTGTCCAAAAACATGTTTAATCTTACCATGCAAACCGAGACTTCATAAGACAACAAGGTTTAAAAAAAACTACAAAAAAGACAGACGCAGCAAAACACACCGAGGCAGATGAAGCAAGACCAAAAGTTGTTTTTGTTTTCAGCCTGGGTGACGTCAGCGGCACATGCTTCCGGTTCAGGTCCCGTTTCCTTTTAGAAAAGTTTTACATTTACATTTGCTGTCATTTTAGTTGTATACCTTAAATTACCACTTTAATTTATTTGTTAAAATCATAAATACAATAAAAAATAATAATAAAAAAATAAAATAAAAAAGACCCGTATTAGGCTATGCTTTTGGACAGTTTTGGGACCTGTGCTGCACTTGTACCAAAGATACTTCTATAAAAAATGTACCTCTTGACTACCAGACGAATAATGATGCACAGAAGCCCCTACAAGTAATATCTAGGTCTATATCCAGTCTTACTAGTTTTGGATGAAAAAACAGACACAAAACACAAGCAGACAAGGGGTATATGAAAAGAAAAGCCAGCTATGATGCTTCAATAAATGTACCTTTTAACACACCACACTGATTATTTAGACATGTTGATAAATAAGCATGGTCAGTTATAAAAGCCATATAACTTATATTGAGTTCAAAAGAGCAACTTTCCAGTGCAGTGCAAGTTAAACTTTACTTTTAATTTAGGAAGGTATTAGCTCCCTGTATTGCTACCCTAGTCATGTTTTATACTTCACTTAAAGCAGTGCTGATGTGTCAGTTTCTTCATTGTTAAAGGCGAGATTAAGGTTGCTGCCATTACTCAAAATCTGCTGTAAATGCATTTAAATGAGCAGCCTTTAGTGAGTTTGCAGTTTGCAATTAGTTTTGCCAGATACAGATACTGAAATGCAGCATGTGCAGTTGTTTTAATACTTTGGCTGGAAGCAATTAATATTAGCTACTTGATATCCACAAAAAGCTACACTATATTTCCAAAAATATTAGCTCACCTGCCTCTATGCTTATATGAACTTAAGTGACATCCCATTCTTAATCTATAGGGTTTAATATGACGTCAGCCCACCCTTTCCACCCTCAGACATCTACGCGTCTGTTGTTCTCCTCCAACATCAGTGTCTGGCTCGCAGTCTTTGCTCTAATTCATCCCAAGGGTGTTCTGTCGGGCTGAGGTAAGGGATTCTGTGCAGGTTCAGTCAAGTTCTTCCACATCAAATTCACTCATCCATGTCTTTATGGACCTTCTTTGTGCACTGGTGCAGTCATGTTGGAACTGGAAGTGGCCATCCCCAAAATCTCTTGGTCTGCTGAAACATTCAGAGTTCCTTTCACTGGAACCAATGGGCCAAGCCCAGCTCCTGAAACAACCCCACACCAGTCCCAATTCAGTTATTTGGGTGGGTGAGTGAATACCTTTGGAAATAGAGTGTTTTGAAATAATAATAATAATATTTGAAATATTTAGAGAGGAAATTGGGCTAGCAGATATAAACTAGATTCCACCACATAATTTTTAACAACCACATATGCATTAATGTAAGTATGTAAAATAATAAGTATGTACCACAGTTAATGAATGTGAGTAGCATGGCTATGGTCCAGGGTGTGCACCACCTCTGGCCCATAGTTGCTGATGTAGGCTCCAGCTATGTGCAAAAAATATGAATCAATTAATGTTTTGAGAGTCCCTTTTGAACTTACAGCTATATTTGGCTCTACTATTTTAAAACACCCTGCAAAGTTATAAGATTGCTTTCAATTTATTGTTAAAAAAGCTTGTTACAAGATTTTAGCTTTTACAGTGGTGCTGTTTCTCTCTGTGTATTACCAGTAGAGGGGGCCACAATAAAAATATTTTACTTGATTTTCTGTACATAAAATTGATAGACTGTATCTATTCATATTACATTGGTATAGGATATTACTGAAGTAAAGAACATTGAACACTCTACAATACAGCTGACAATCTATTGTACAGTTGATGGAAATGAAGATTCAGTTCTGCCGAGATAAAAAGGTTAATGTGTTGTCAGATGGAAAAATATGTTAACATATGTATGCTCAGTTGATCCAGTCTCTTTCCATGAACACATGTGACCTATAGACATGCGGGATTCTGGAATAAATAAAAAACATACAATTACCAATTATGAGTATGTGTGGGAGTAACAGGCAAACAGGCCAAAAAGAACATATGCAAACAAAGGCAAACCTTCTCTGGAGATTCACTAATATTATTTCATGGGTGAAGAAAAATAGACAAGAAACAGCGATTCAACATTGATTTGTTGCCAAAAGTCACTTCTACACAAATAAAAGAGTCACTAATGTTTCATTTATAAGTCTTTTAAGTGAAGGGAAAATACATTTTCTGTGCTCAGAGCATTGGAAAACTGTTAATAGCTACAATTTTAATACAGTATGGCCAGCTAATTAACTTTTGAAACGTTTCATTGACTTATTATAATACTGTTGTAATTTATGCTGAATCTGTACTGTGACCTTTCTGAGACATAGCTGTGCTTACTCATAGTCGACTAGAGTTTGCTTTTCTCTAAACTTCAATAACTTCAGTACCTAATGACTTATTTGTATGTAATTTAAAGTTGGTGGTACTGTACTGTATTAGTATGTGTTTTGTTTTGTTGTTGTTTTTCCATCATTTGTGCTAATGAAGTACAATAGCTGACCAAAAAAATATACTTGTGGGAGCCCCTATAGGCTGTTGACCTATGGGATGTTTGGTTAAGGTTTTAAGTAAAAATACACTTTGTTACAACATGAATGGAAGCTTAATTAAATGGACTCAGCACTACATACCGCAAGTAATAATTCATCTAGACATTCTATATGATGTGCTTTTTATGTATTGCCATGCATGATCTTGGTCTTGGCTTAGTTCATGTTAAGCAAAGGGACAGTTTTTCATATCTGTTGTTGAGCTTACTTCTGCCTATAAAGGTCAGGAAATTGTGTGTGATTGCTATGTGAGAACCTATATCTTTCTTGTGCACTTGACAGAAAGAACATTGGACAGATCATCAGCCAATAAAGCAGAGTATCAGAGTATTCTTTCAGAGTGGCAGTATACTGTCCAATTAGGGCCGCACACAGGATTTTAGAAATATAGCGGTCCATCATGTTCACGACCAGTTTAGTAATTGTTTAGACCTGGTTTAGTCCTGGTTTAGTCTTGGTTTGGTCCTGGTTTAATCCTTGCTTAGGCCTGGTTTAGTTGTGGTTTAGTCTTGTCTTTTTCCTAAATAGGTCCTGGTTTAGAGTTTTTTTTCTGGTTTAGTCCTGGTTTAGGCCTGGTTTAGTGCTGGTTTAGCCCTGGTTTTGTCCTCGTTTAGACCTCATTTAGTTACATACGGTGGCCCAGAGAGCTCAACAAAATACAAAAGCCGAAACCCACTTTTCAAAAAGAAACTGCCGCATGATATTACAACAACATTAACCTGCACCGGAAATACACACACGACATTACAACAACAAATTTTCTGCTCCGGAAGCTCTGCATCCGGAAGCTGCTCATTTTCAGCGCGACTGTTTTGTTTTGGAGGACGGCATAATCACGCGAGCCAGCTTATAATTACGAGAAACTATCTCATAATTACGAGAAAATAAGTCGTAATTACCAGATAGTTTTTCTTGTATTTACGAGATAGTTTTCTCGTAATTTTGAGAAACTATCGCGTAATTACGAGATAAAGATCAACGTACCCTTTAGGACATTGAATGGCGCCCGTCACAGTAACCAGTATGAGACAAAGGTTTTTTAGCAATAGGACAGTAAATACATGGAATGCCCTGCCAGCCTCTGTTGTAACTGCTCTAAGTCTGAACAGCTTCAAATCACGACTTGATCAACTCTGGAAACACCACCCATGGTACTTTAACTGGGAAGATAACTCCTTTAGTTACCCCGAACCCAGTATGTCGCAAATCACAAACATTATGAAGTAAAGTTCAGCTCAAGATCTGGTCATAGAGGCCACAGGGCATGCGACCAGAAAGCACCTAAGTAACCTAAGTAAGTAAATAAGTAAGTCATCACAGCTTAAGTGGCCAGAGAGTTTTGCCCCACCCTCCAGGGGCCTCAGTAGGCTAATTGCGGTAATTATTCCTGTCAATTAATCAATTATTTTGATATTTTTTATTTGGGCTTTATAACAATGAAGCTTGGACATTAAATGGCTATCCACTTATCATCCACTATCCACTTAGCATGCGGGAAACTACCAGCTAGCTTACTATAGAACCGCATAGTAGTCACCCCCCCCCAAAAAAAAAAAAAAAAAAAAAAAAACTATCTCGTAATTACGAGAAATGATCTCGTAATTATGAGATTTTTTTTTTTTTTTTGGGTGACTACTATGCGCTTCCATACGTATCGACATATTTGAAAGTAAGTACTAAGTTTAATTAACAGCTAAAAATGTCACAAAGTTATTATCATAAACAATTTATGTTTTACAAGGCCATATTATGTTATTGTATTGTAATCTATAGGCCTATTGTACGTACACCAGCCTTTTCGTGTTGGTGGCTGGTTTATTAGCGTTAGCATTAGCAGACACGGTTCATACATTAATTTCATATTTATTTACAGTCCGTTACACAACCTAGTTGGCTTATATACCTATATACATACATAGGCAGTTTAATTGTTTATTTTATTAACACAATAGATGATTAAAATAAATTACAGAAGCATCAGATTCTGTCATAAAATTAAAACCTAACGTTAATTTACGTTTTTTTTTTTTTTTTTTTGTGCCTTATGTTTTGTCCATTTTGTGGAGAGAAACTTTACCACATCCTGTCATTTTGTGGTTCCTGTGGCGGAGATGTTTTTTAAAGATTTATCAAGATGGAGGTAGGCTTACTGTGTGTACATTATAATGTAAATATATTTACTTTACCTAGCTTTTTATCCACAACTTTGTAAAAAAAAAAAAAAAAACAACTACTGATTCATAATACTTCAATGCTTTCTTGACATTGTCTTTTTCTTGATGTGTAGGTTCTGAGGCTGAAACATTGGCTGAACTTATAAGTATTACATGGACGGCCATAGCATGGAAATGATAGTAGAGTTGCTGGTGTATCAGCACAACTTTACTATAAGTGTCAGCACCTTAAAAAGAAGATTACTGGATGCAAACCTTTGCAGGAGAACAAACTACACCCCAATTGAAATTGTACGGATGGCTCTTTGTGAAGAACTTAAGGGATCAGGCAAACTCCTTGGTTACCGAGCCATGTGGCAGACCCTAAAGCAGAAGTATTCTTTTGAGGTCAGAAGATATGATGTGATGTGTGTAATGAGACAGCTAAATCCGACAGGAATTAGGGATCGCTCAAGATGTAGATTCGTCCGCAGAGCTCAGAGGTCTAAATGAAGTGTGGCACATTGATGGCTATGATAAATTGAAACCATTTGGAATTGCAGTAAGTGGCTGTATTGATGGCTTCTCAAGACAAATAATGTGGCTCAAATGTGGAAAATCAAACAATGATCCTAAAGTCATTGCTCAGAACTACATCAACTGTGTATCTGCGTATGGAATTTTCCCTTCACGCCTCCGGACAGATTGTGGCACAGAAAATGGGCTCATGGCGGCGCTTCACTCTTTCCTGAGATCACAACATACAGATGAGTTTGCAGGAGTAAAAAGCCACATGTATGGGACTTCAACATCCAATCAGCGCATTGAAAGCTGGTGGTCTTATTTTTGCAAACAGAGGTATTTCTCTCACCCTTTTTAAATGTTTGATTCAGGAGCACTATTAGGTTTATATTAGTGTGGCCCCAGCACCCATAAAATTATCCCAAGACCCCAAAAGTAAGACATAGGTCTAAACCAGGAATAGACTCGAGGTTGGTGTAAACCAGGACTTAACCAGGTAATTGTGTAAACCAAGATTAAACCAGGTCTCAGTCATTGCTATAAGCATAATTACCAGAACTACCAGTAAACCAGAACTAAACTGTATCTAAATCAGGACCAAACCAGGTATAAACCAAAATTATTATCTCATAAACTGTATACAAGTTGTCCTCAGAATCCCCATTTTTAAAAAATTGGTCTTCTATAAACAGATCTTAGGGAAGACTGAATTTTAACATTCATCTGTTGCTGTTCATTTTAATTTTGTATTTGTTTATAATTGTGTTTGCATTGTCAATGTCTGCACTCTATATTCACAATATTGTTTTTTGTCACCAGGTCTCAATTTTGGATTGATCTGTTTGGAGACATGCGGGAGAGGCACTTGTTCAATGGCAGCTATGAACACGCTTGCTTGCTGCAATACTGCTTTCTGGATGTACTACAGGAAGAACTGGATCAGTTTAAGCATTACTGGAACACTCACACTATTCATTCTGTCCGACAGTCAAAATGCCCCTCAGGAAGACCAGAGGCAATGTACCATCTCCCTCACAGGTAGGTATTAGGTAATGTCTTACTAATATTATTATAATATTGTATGACAACAAACCACTTTGCCATTGCTTGTAAACACTTAAGTTTAAGGGGACCAGATCAAGCAAGAAGAATTTCAGAGATACTTAAAGGGCCCATATTATGGTGTTTTTTCTGTCTTTTAAATTAATTTAGGACACCTCTGGATCAGCTTCCTACATTTTGTTGGTCAGAAAATGCAATCATTTTTGAAAAAACCCTATTTGAAGAAACTGAACGGGACAGGGCTGTGAGGATGGAGAGGCGTGGTCAGGTGGGAGGGGTGTGGTCAGGTGGAAATGGCAGACATCTTCCGGTGCTACATGTTCCGGTGCAGAAATTTTGTTGTTGTAATGTCGTGTGGGCAATGTTGTTGTAATGTCGTGTAGGTAATGTTGTTGTAATGTCGTGCAGCAGTTTCTTTTTGTAAAGTGTGTTTCGGCTTTTGTATTTTGTTGAGCTCTCTGGGCCACCGTATTTAGTCCTGGTTTAGTCTTGTTTTAGTCTCGTCTTTTTGCTAAATAAGTCCTGGTTTAGAGTATTTTTTTCTGGTTTAGTCGGTTTAGCCCTGATTTTGTCCTTGTTTAGAGCTGGTTTAGTCCTTGTTTAGTCCTAGTTTAGACCTGGTTTAGTTCTGGTTTAGCCCTGGTTTAGTTCTTGTTTAGTCCTTGATTAGCCCTGGTTTTTCCTTGTTTAGTCTTTTTCATAAATAAGTCCTGGTTTAGAGTATTTTTTCCTGGTTTATTCCTGATTTAATCCTGGTTTAGTCCTGGTTTAGTCCTGATTTATACCTGGGTTAGTCCTGGTTTATGCCTAGGTCTGGGCCTCTGTAACCTCCATGGTGCATACGGCCATTTGTCCAATCAGGGTTGAAGACGTGGTGCTAAATATCAGTGACAATCTAATCTTATCTAAGATCCATCCTAACAGGCATGATGTCACCCATGATCAACCTATTGTGCTAGTTTAATCTAATTTTGGCACTCACAGGAAATCTCCATATTAAATAACATGGACACATGTACAAAGTGATTAATTAGCAGAGTCCATCCTGGCGCCAAAGTCTTGTGCAAATCGTTTTTCTACATCGGTAAAGCACAGATTCCCCATTAAACCCACTGCTACTGTATTGTACAAAAGAGGTCAAACAGCTAAGCTCTCATACATGTGTGGTGCCATTCATATTCTTCCCAAAGCAATATTTAGTGTTATGGCCCCTGTTAACACCACGCAAACAGAAATAAAACAAAGGCATTTTTTAACCCCAGCACAACATGAGTGTCTGACTAATGCTGTCTGACAAACTCGGTTTTAGAAAACAGTGGAGTGTCCTCCCACTCTCTCAGCTCAAGCCGCTATGCACTGTGGCCTGCAACAGGAAGCTTCAGCCTGATACAGGGACAATGCACAAAGGCAGAGCCGAGCCTCTTTCTTATCCAGGATATGCAGTAATAATTCTGTATCAATACATGTTGTGTAAGTACGTGAGTCATATTTTGATGGAGCGTTGCATATAATCTATGTAGGCCACTTCACAAATCTATAGATCTATGCTCTTTTTTTATTGAAGCCCAAAAAGGAAATATATCTGGTGACCTCTTACGCTGTTCAGTTTACAATAACTCAAACTGGTGTAAAAATAGGAATTTATGTAATGTATTTCAGTGAAAGTAAAATGACTATTCTCAACAATAGAATCAATATCCAGAGGGAATAGAAAAACCCAATGGCTCACTTCAAAATCCCATAAACTAAAACCAGCCAAACAAAGCAGATGACAGCCCTGCTCTGTGAAAAAAAATATGTTGAAGATATATAGTTTCATTTCCCATTGATCCTAGGATCTATATTTTGCTCAGATTGCTGGTTGCATAAAATGTACTCATGTTGGTATTTGTGTTTTTCCTTATGTATAACCCATTTTATTGGAAGAAAAAAAGTTGAGATACTGTTACTTGCAGAACTCTTAAGCTATGAGAATCAAAACATATATTTGTTGTGATGCATGAGTCAGACATTATAGACTAAAGCCAATTATCCACAAGGCACTGGCAGTGTAGGGTTAAGCTGGCACACAAAGTTATTTATGACACAAAAACCATAATTATTCTCAAAATTAGCCAAACTTTCTTGGCTAAACACTTTTGAGATGATAAAAAAATATTAGGCAAGCAGCAGCAATTTGGTAGCTGCTGTCTTGTGCCCTATGTCTCCACTTAGTAATGCATGTTTAAAACTATGCAAAAAGCTCCAGGACAAGTACAATTTTGTGTCTTTCTGTCTTTGTGTGTGTCTTTGGTAATCCACTGTCACTGCATATAGTCTGATGTAAAATATGTGTGTAGAACAAACACCAGTTATTGTTTAAAGCTCAGACAAGCTTAATTGATAATTTGAGGTGAAGTGAGCCGTCTTTGTGGCCCACATGAGAGTTTATCAGTAGTTTCATTTTGATTTAAAGCTGGTGTAACAAAAACACATTCAAGTGAGCACAAGCACATGGGAGCAGGCCTGAACACACAGGCGTTATGTCACTGTGTCTCCCATTAGCAGCTAATTAGGACATGTGCGCTCTCCTTGGGGTAGGTGTTCTACTTAACCGCCTTTCAAGGGGCTACTGGTCTCACATAAATCTCTCTCTCCTCTGGGGAAGACTGATATCGATCGGCTTTTCTCATGACATCCACCTCACTGTAAGAGACGAACACGACTGCTATGTGGTTTGGGTCACTCTGAAGAGGTGAGTAATCATAACATCTAAAAAAGGGAGAGGTGACTTTTTACTTCACAAGAAAAGAAAATGAGAAAAGAAAAATTTAAGAAATGTTGATCCAGTGACACCTGACTATATAAAGTTTGTTGTTCTTGCCTCCCAGCAATGAGATCATGGGTTCAATCCTCTGACCAGCCAGAGAACTCTCTGGGTGGAGTGTTACTGTGGGTTCTCTCGAGCTTCCTCCCACCATCCCAAGACATACATGTGTTAGGAGAATTGGTGACTCTAAATTGCCCCTATGTGTGAATGTGAAAGTGAATGGTTGTCTGTCTGTGTTTGTGTCAGCCCTGCAACAAACTAATCCCTGTCCAGGGTGTACCTCACCTGAGGCCCAAAGTTATGGCTCCAGTCACCAGCGACCCCTAATGGGAAGAAGCAGAAGATGATGAATGATTAAATTACATTTTAATTAATATGATACGTTAAGTAAAATAATGATTTGAGGAGAACGTGGCTGACAAAAGTGGCTCCTTTGTAGTTAAGCAGCTGCTTATATTAAAGCTTTGTGTTTTCCTGTAAAGTAAAGTACAAAGAACATTTGTACATTCAGTGATAAGGGACGCATTGCATTAAGCCTCTGGAAACCCAGAGTTTAAGAGAACTATATCTCTTCGGGGGATTACTTTTATACACAATAGAATGCATCAAACTATAGACAGGTGTATAAAAATAGTGTACTGCAGACAAGCACTAATGCTCTCACTTCTAGTCAAATCTGTCTAATTCAGAAAGGCTATATGCATTACTCATAATAACTGTCAAACTTTTTGTCATGGTCTGCGTCAGTTCTCTGCTTCTCCTTGTGTTTCTGTCTCTCCCTCTCTTGTGTGTCTGTGTTTGTTGCCTCCTACCTGGGCATGGCTACTCCTGGCTGCAGAGCACAGACCTGGCAGCAATCTGTAAGTAAAAATTAATGTAAATGCACTATACTATATTTGACTAAAACATAAATCTTGAGGCAATTAGTATAACCTGCAACCCTGCTGTCACAGAAAGACCCTGAGGTACAGACAGAATTTAGAGAGAATAATAGCTCACAGAGTTATTACTATTTGTCGGAGATAAACATTCAGGGATTGATGACTTCATATGACTGTGAATGTCTCTCCTCATGGATGTGACTGTGGAGGATAAACTGGAGAATGTACATTAATATTAAACACATCTTATTAACTTCTGCTGCAACCTCATGCTGTCAGAGTCCTACACCGCCTCACTGTCTCTTGTCACATTGCATCTTCCTCTAGCTCTTCATGAGACAGTATTAATGAAAGTGATGACTGCAGGAGTGGGCCTGACAGTGATTTAAAGCATTAATACCCAGAAACTACTCCATAAAAACTTGCGGTGGATAAGTTTAATTGCTGACCTAAATACGATACATCTGTCTGGCGGGGGGTCAGCAGTGCAACTCTGGAGAGCTTTTTATAGTCAGGAATTTATTTTATAGACTTCAGATGGATGGAGAAAGAAAAGGGGACCAAATATGTGGACCCCTCTGAATAAATGACAATGTGGACATGCAGTACGCTAAGGGTTCACCAACTGCAGTCACACCATCAAGGCTTGAATTTCTGCATTCATGATTTACCAGTAGTTGTATTTTGATTTCACCTCCAATCAAAATACTGGAAACAAGTCATATGATGGAGATGCCCCTGGATGACAGAGAGGCAAAAGTTACGGCCTGCAATGAAAAGATTAATTCTTTTCAATCCCTGGGTAAGCCTATAGAATATTAGACACTCCCTTGAACATGGTGTAAAATGTCCAAAAGAACATTTTTCTTTGTTAAAAAAATGCACAGTTTAATCCTAAGAAGAATAGAGGTGTGTATGTGGGAAGACAACTTTTCACTATGAGTGGAAAGGTAAGCAAGCCATCTACATAAATTCTATCAGTAAATGAATACATACTGTACAATCAAAGGTTCATATTGTTATAATATCTATAATATACACTAACAAAAATATTCACTCACTCACCCAAATAACTGAATTCAGGTGTTCCAATCACTTCCATGGCCACAGGTATATAAAATCACCTAGGCAGCAGCTTTGTGGTAAACTTTGTGGAAAAGTTTGGAGATGGCCACTTCCTGCTCCAACATGACACATGCAACATGTGCACCAGTACACAAAGCATGGTCCATAAAGAGACGGATGAGGGGATGTCAATTAAGTTCATATATATTCTTCATACATATTCGGAAATATAGTGTATCTTCTATAGAATTGCGAATACTCTTGTGGCTTATTAACTTATTGAATGTGGTGTAAAATGCACACAAGGCAAGACAGTTTTCTTTTTTTTTTTTTATAAAAGCACAGCTGTAATCCATGCTAATATAAAGAGTGTGTGTAGACAGAGTGAGCACTCCAATGTTTTAGATGGATTTTCACTTTGAGAACTGATTTTTGTGGAAATTCTAGGTAGAAAGCTTACAATAGATTCTATAAGTAATTCATTGTACACTCCAATTGAAAGAGCACATTAGTAAAATATCTGTTATATAATTTGCTAATACATACTGTAGTGGCTTAAGTGAGCTTTTCATGTTTTCACTTATACTAAAAGTACAGGCTGTTATTGGCCTCTTGTCTGGCTGTGTCTCTGTGGGAGTTGCACAAGTACATCATTTACATACTCCTTCTGACTGGGCAGCGTCCTGCGACACGTAAACCACAGTTCAGAACAAATTATTACACTAAGCTGTTTTGTTAGTGATGTAGTTCTCTTTCATTTTAGAGAACCGTACACTTTCCATTTAAAACAACATTTTCTGAACACAAACAAGGACATTTTTTTCATGATGAAACATTTGTTACTGACCTGAGTCCTGGCGCTTCACTCTGTTTTTTAGACGCTCAGATGACAATTTGGTATTGAATTTTACGACAATGTATTAAATAGAATTGGAGAGTAGCCATCTTTCCCAGCCGACTATTTGAATGACACATGGGACAACATGCACAACTCGGAAAAAAAAACCTTTGTGGAGACATAATGCTGCTGTGCTGCCGAAACAGATGGGGACAGAATGAAAAGGCACAGGAAAGTCCATATTTTCTTGGTCCCTACATTTATTTCCCTCTTTTCTTCAGAAGCACGGAGGGCCAGTGAAAGCACAATAGGCTTTTCCTCTGCACATGTTGATATCAAATGGCTCCCCCCACATCTCTGGCCTGTCATGTATCTACTCTAGGGCCACAGAAAAGTCATGAATAAATGGAGCAGATGTGATGTGTTTCAGTGGGGCGCCTGCTTGGGAAAAAGGTTCCCCAACAAGATGTAAAACCTAGACAAGCTGGCAGACATGGCTTGCTTCATTTGTTAGATGATACTTATTTAAAGTAATCCTTTACACAGTAGCTAAACAGAACATTAACTAAGCAGGTTATGTATTTTTATGTGTAGGTTGGCTATTTGTTTAATGGCAGCTGTTTTTTTTTTTTTTTTTTTTTTTTTTTGACCTTTATTTAACCAGGAAAGTCCCACTGAGATTCAGAATCTCTTTTGCAGGGGAGTCCTGGCCCCATGGGGGACCTATTGTACATGTTTTTAGTGGTAGGGGGAACCGGAGCACCCGGAGGAAACCTACGCAGACACGGGGAGAACATGCAAACTCCACACAGAAACGCCCCACCCAGTCCAGGAATCGAACCCGGGACCTTCTTGCTGTGAGGCAGGGGTGCTAGCCACTATGCCACCGTGCCGCCCCCATATTGTTCATATTGGGTGAGCAAGCTAAAAAAGGGCATCATTCAAAGGTTCACACATTTGGGACTTTTATTTGTGCTTTATCATACAAGAGCTCCACATAATGCCAAGCCAGTCCTGGTCCCTACCCCACAGTTTACCTCTGCCACAACATCGGCCATTCAGAACCAGTCTTCGTACTCAAGTATCTGCAAAGATTACACTGACTTTGACTTGTGGCCCCCTGTGGCTGAATTTCATATGTGCACTGTAATGTTCTAATGACACCTGACGTACATCCCGTTATTTATTCACCCAAAATATATGTGTATAAAAAATAGCCCTTTGCTCAAGTGGTTGCAAACTGTAACTGTTAATCACAAGAGGTTGTCATTTTTGTGGGAATTTGAAGATGATGGTGCCATCACAATTATACATTTTATACCATTTTAGACAATCTTTCACAATATTAAACAGAATTTAAAAGAGTAAAATATAACTTACAGATAAAAAGAACTATTAAGAAGCAAAAGCTATTAAGCTAAACTAGATGGTTTCTAACCCATCCACAGCCCACCACTCACTGCAGATGTAATCTGAACACACCCACGCCCAGACCCACGTCAGCACACTTCTCATGATCTTTTCTTCCATGTTTTGTGTGGCTCTATCCATCAGTCACTTATTGATCTGAACCCTTGCTTTCTTCCTTTCCCCTTGCCCTGCAGCCTCAGGCATGGCACCAGCCTCCAGACCGTGCAGACATTGTGTGACCCCTTCTTTCAAGCGCTGCGGCCTCGATAGTGTGAAGCTTCCGGTAACTCCAACATTCACCAAGTCTATGCATAGAGGTAATAATAACACAGTGGTAGTAACAAGAGACTGAACTTTTTCATTAAGATTATTGCGGTTCACACTCATGCTCAGGTTAATGTTATAAACAAACACACACTGTTGGGGACCTTGACTCGTATTTAACAGGATCTCCTTTATTTACCTTTTATAATACTTTTTAATAATACTTTTTATATCATAATATATACATATACCTTAAGATTATATAAATTAAACTAGAAGCACTCGAAGAGCACAGACCCCCGCCAAACCACATGGTCACTCACCTGAGAAAAACCCCTAAAGGCCCAGATCTGGCTCAATAGGTATTTGTTGATTTAGATGCTGTAATAGCAAAATCACCCCATCTCCCAATAGTAAAGCATCCTTTAAAAAGATTCCTGGATCCAGATGATAATCCGGATGACCCCCAAAATGTAATCACTTGTTCCTTTTTCCATTTCTGACATTTCCTGAAAATTTAGGTAAAAAACAAATATGCATAACTAAATAAAAGCAGTAACAATTTATAGCTATTTTGAAGGCTTCATAGCAATAGATGTTCCCTGACTTTTTTCCTGCTTGGTGTTGAGGGAACAAGCCTCCAACATTAGTACTGCTGCAAATTTTTTCTCTAGAAACAACACAAAATAAGTTCTGAACTACTTTATTTTGAAAATTAAACCCTGACCAGCCAGTCAAAGTCTTTTCCTATTCTATAAAGGAGTTAATCTGATTCCCCTTTGCGTAAATTTCATTTCTATGGGTGGAACAATCACAGGCAGATTAACAAATCAGAGACGTAAGCAGTGCACTGCTGACCTGTAATCAAAACAAACATGGCAGATTGCTGCCAGTCCTGCCATAAAACACCAGAATTGAGATTGGGAACGTGTTGTCACACCGCAAAGTATTTAGGGACAAGTGGTCACAGAAGCTGTCAAGAACATGAATTCAAGCTATTTTCAAAAGACTTTGACTGAATAGTAGGCAACAACTTTAACATTTCATTCCTGTTATTCTGGCAACAATAGTAAGTAATTGTGGTGTAGTGTGAGCTGCTGTATTCTGCTCACGGTCGACGTGGAAGATCGATGCCAAATGGTTGAAGTTACATCATATTAATATTGGAGGGACCACTCCAAAAGTAAAACAATGGAGCAATTAAGATGTAGACTACCAAAGTTAGCATTCACACAAAAGTAGTCTGAATGAATGATAAATATTCACAAGAGTGACAAAGCAGTTAAAATAGTTGTTTCAAGGCTCATTTGTTTACTTTTTTATTCCACTGTGACTATGCAACTCTATTACATTTTGCCATTCGCGAACTCAAACATGGCGGTCCCATCGCTCAACAGTCACTTCATGACGTAGGTTCCCGAACTCTATATGCCATATTATGAGCAGAACTGTACTTATTTCTGGACTGGGAGCGCAGCAGAAGCCAGTTGTACAAAGACTTGTGGAGAAAGTGAGCATGTTTGAATGTGGTTGTTACGTCGTATGTCAACGGGACTTTACCGTTGTTAAAATGGAAACAGGACAAAGACAAAAATTCCACAGAGGACTGAACAACGCAGACTTCATTAGAATCAACAGGTGACAATGGAAAGCACTAAACGCTGGTAATCAGGTGAGAGAGGTTATTAAATTTGCTTTGCGTCCATATTCGTAAGATGTGCTGCAGAAAAACAGCTTTGATAGGCCAGTTCCAAATCGACCGGAGAGAAACAAGCTGCGACTCTGAGTAAGGAACTAACCCAGACTGTCCTGCTTTCAAGAAGAACATAGGAGAGGCTAGCTCGCAAGGCTAAAGCTCATTGCTTAAGTAGCACTTTAGTATCTTTGCAAAAGGAAACCTATTGGGGTATTGGTTGTTTTCACGTGATGCCACAACATTTTATAGGAAGGTAGTGTTTAATTGAGATGGAGAGCAGGCAAAGAATTGCAGATTTTTGGTGTGGTAGGATATACATAGCACAATCATGCACCTTGTTACTAAAATAAATTATCAGGTTCAACATTTGTGAATTTATCTTATATGTTTCATCTTATTTAAAAGGACTTTTTATTTAATTAATGCAGTATTTATTTCTTCTAGTGATTTTTTTATAAGTCTGCTTTCATTTTATAATACTGTTTTACCAAAAGGCAGTGAAAGTCATCTGGCCTGGAGGCCAAATCCAGCCTGCCAGCTTTCCACCCGACAACTCGAAGACAGATAAAACAACAGGCCTCAGTTATTAGAAATGTTACTTTTTACATCAAATTAAAATAGCCTGTGTTACAACAAATAAACAGAGATAAAAGAAAATCAAGAAAATGACAAGACTGATGTCTGGTTATTGGGATAAGTTACATCTCACCCTCCGTTATTGGGCTTCAGTAAAAATACTAATGTGCCTCATTTTCATTTGGATGCAAAACAACCAACGTAAGTGTAAACTTTTTATTTCAAGACTAATTACTTGTTTCTGTGATCATTCAGCGTAAAGCGGGAGCTAATGTTTGGCGTTGTGTTTGCTCACTTTTATATGACTGTCAGCATTAAAGTTATCACATGAAAGAAGCCTGCACCAAAACACATCCCTTTTCATCTTCGCTCGTAAAATCATTATAAATACGTGTTTCTCTGTTGTTTTTGTCGAGTTCATAGACTATTGCTAAGTAAACTATCCTGTTTTTGTGTCAGAGTCTGGTTTTGTGAAATCATCATTTTGAGCAGCTCTGTGGTGTTTATTAACACACTTGCAGAGCAAGGATGAATGATATGCATTTAGCCCTGTGCGGTTTCAAACTTCTCTTTTGTTTTAGCCTTCATAAAGCATGATGGTGTGTAAACCCCCCAACATGGGAGATAAACGTGAGGAAGATAGCGCAACAGGTAATGCCTTCACATAATAGACACATTGCTGTTTTTGTCAGTACTGCTCAGGTTTTTTACACTCATGGACACAGAGATAATGCTTTATTAATAGTTACAGTGAAGTCATTCTGTACAAAAATAATGCCATGACCATGTGAGTGCAGAAGTCTATGTTCATTAAAAGTATTTTGCATCACACTAAGGACAGATGTAAATAGTTCAACAGAGTAGCAGCGCCCTGCAGGATACACTTCTCAAGGCTGAAGTAGAGCAGGCTTCTGCTACATACAAGTCTACAGAACCAAGACCCAGTGCTACACACAAGTCTACAGAACCAAGACCCAGTGCTACATACAAGTCTACAGGACCAAGACCCAGTGCTACATACAAGTCTACAGGACCAAGACCCAGTGCTACACACAAGTCTACAGGACCAAGACCCAGTGCTACACACAAGTCTACAGGACCAAGACCCAGTGCTACATACAAGTCTACAGGACCAAGACCCAGTGCTACATACAAGTCTACAAGACCAAGACCCAGTGCTACATACAAGTCTACAAGACCAAGACCCAGTGCTACATACAAGTCTACAGGACCAAGACCCAGTGCTACATACAAGTCTACAAGACCAAGACCCAGTGCTACATACAAGTCTACAGGACCAAGACCCGCTGCTACATACAAGTCTACAGGACCAAGACCCAGTGCTACATACAAGTCTACAGGACCAAGACCCAGTGCTACATACAAGTCTACAGGACCAAGACCCGCTGCTACATACAAGTCTACAGGACCAAGACCCGCTGCTACATACAAGTCTACAGGACCAAGACCCAGTGCTACATACAAGTCTACAGGACCAAGACCCGCTGCTACATACAAGTCTACAAGACCAAGACCCAGTGCTACATACAAGTCTACAGGACCAAGACCCGCTGCTACATACAAGTCTACAGGACCAAGACCCGCTGCTACATACAAGTCTACAGGACCAAGACCCAGTGCTACATACAAGTCTACAGGACCAAGACCCAGTGCTACATACAAGTCTACAGGACCAAGACCCGCTGCTACATACAAGTCTACAGGACCAAGACCCAGTGCTACATACAAGTCTACAAGACCAAGACCCAGTGCTACATACAAGTCTACAGGACCAAGACCCAGTGCTACATACAAGTCTACAAGACCAAGACCCAGTGCTACATACAAGTCTACAGGACCAAGACCCGCTGCTACATACAAGTCTACAGGACCAAGACCCAGTGCTACATACAAGTCTACAAGACCAAGACCCAGTGCTACATACAAGTCTACAGGACCAAGACCCGCTGCTACATACAAGTCTACAGGACCAAGACCCAGTGCTACATACAAGTCTACAAGACCAAGACCCAGTGCTACACACAAGTCTACAGGACCAAGACCCAGTGCTACACACAAGTCTACAGGACCAAGACCCAGTGCTACATACAAGTCTACAGGACCAAGACCCAGTGCTACATACAAGTCTACAGGACCAAGACCCAGTGCTACACACAAGTCTACAGGACCAAGACCCAGTGCTACATACAAGTCTACAGGACCAAGACCCAGTGCTACATACAAGTCTACAGGACCAAGACCCGCTGCTACATACAAGTCTACAGGACCAAGACCCGCTGCTACATACAAGTCTACAAGACCAAGACCCAGTGCTACATATAAGTCTACAGGACCAAGACCCGCTGCTACACAATTTAGATGCCATTATGTACATTTCCCACCCTCTTCACAGTGTCCTGGCTGCCCTGAGAAGCAACAGTGGCAAAACTAAAAGACTTTCACATCACATGAGCCAAAATACAGTACTATTCATAATAGAACAGAGGTAACATAACAAATGTTTACACTGAGACATTTTGTACACTTTTATGCACAAAATAAGCTCATTTCAAATTTGATGCCTGCTACAGGTCTCAAAATAGTTGGGCCAGGGGCATGTTTACCATGGTGTAGCATCTCCTCTTTTCAAAACACTTTGAAGACGTCTGGGCATCAAGGTTATGAGTTTCTGGAGTTTTGGTGTTGGAATTTGGTCCCATTTTTGCGTGATATCCAGTGTCCACACAGAGGGGGCTCTCTGCACTGGTGGCTGTGATCAGCCGTGGCTGCTGTGGCACTGTCTGGGGGGGCTGAGCTTGTGCAGGAGTTTGAGTGCTACCAGCTACATAAATCTGGGCTCACCTTGCTGCGCAGCTTGGGCTCTGAAAGCCAACTCCTCGAAAGGGGCTGGTGAGAGGCCGCAGTGAGAGGTGGCTGGGATTCTTTATATCCCCCCAGGTCAGCCACCGTGTGTTGGAGTCAATGGCAATTGTTCCCTTGACAACAAGGGAAGCTGAACTTCC
Organism: Bostrychus sinensis; assembly: GCA_020698575.1. Lineage (NCBI taxonomy): Eukaryota > Metazoa > Chordata > Actinopteri > Gobiiformes > Eleotridae > Bostrychus > Bostrychus sinensis. Next base: position 14,765,958 of record CM036239.1, read on the forward strand.
CCTAAAATGCACTCCAATGTGCACTGTTGAATTACATAAAATTAGATATTAAGTTATATTAAAAGTGTGCTAGAATGTTTTTCATTTCGTGAGTATGCCAATCATTAATCAACTGTTTATTCTGGGTTCCCTGAAGGAATCCTTTCACTTCAGAGCAGCTGTAAATATCCATTGATGCCAAGCTTCAATTGATCTCTGGGAGAGAAGTGAGCTGTTTTTTTTTTTTTTGTTTGTTTGTTTGTTTGTTTGTTTTTTTCCATCACAAAAAAAGCAAGACGCTGATTGGACAAATGAGCTAAAATCTAAATCGTCCCGCCCCTGGACGCTAAGTGTCTCTGGGAGTGAATGGAGCAGTGAGCGGGCCGTGATGCTGGATGATCGATGATGACTGGCGGAACTGGCTTAAGCTTTTGAATGACAGCAGTGTTCACTGGCTTTGTAGCATACAATGTATTAGAGCGAGAGAGAGAGAGACAGATGAGTGCCAAACTGCCATCCAGAGTGTAAAGCAAAGTGATTTACCTAATTTTCACCAATTGCACATATTGTACTCCAAATAAGGAAGGCTAATCATGGTGCTGTTAAGTTTGCATTTTGTTTAGGTTTTGTTAGTTTCTTTATTTATTCAATATCAATGTTGTAGGGCAGGTCCATTCAACAGGTGGCCCAGGGGCCAGAACTGGCCCATCAATTAAATTGGACCAGCATCAATAAACAAATTGTTTAACCCATAGAGCTTGAGGGGCACAGCTCCGTACTAGAGGCACACAATAAATTTAAGATGACATATCAGCAAGGAGGTTTTATAGGATAGGTGTGAAAATCGTATGTGGATCAAATGATGCACATGCAGCTGTATTTACACATGCCATTACACAGAGGTGATCTTTACCTGCGCACAGCAAGCTCCCTCTGCCCCAGAGTTGTAGTTTTGGATCTCTTTAGTCTAGGTTTGAGCTGGAGCTCATGGCTTTGACTCACACATCATTTGTCTGCAGTTCTTCTGTTGGCCATATGTGCTGCCCTTCATGGAGGACACTGTTCACTTTATAAATGTAAAAGTGTGTATTTTTTGAAGTCTGTAGGAGAAAGTCAGCCAACAAGCCATAGCCCACAAGCCCTTCTGACAGTTACGCCCACCAGAAAATATAGTCTAACAGCACTGTTGTAGGGATACTAGCCTGCGAGTTAGCCCAGGATTAAATGTTAACTCCACCCATGTGGGCAACGACAATGACATTTAGATGGGTGTGACTGGGAGGAATGGCCCTCTCGATTTGAACCAGAGCAAAGTTACTAGACTTCTGTGCTCAGTCACAGTTTGTCCATAACAAACACCATGTTCAGGTACAGGGGTTTTCATCAATACATGTGGCACCAGGACACCCTAGGCCGGAGGTCAGTGACTTTGTTATTGTTCCATCTATTCTTCAGCTATATGTCTTGGACCTTTGCCCTGGCACAAAAGACTCCTCCCATGACGTGAATTTGCATCTGAACACATTTGTTTAGACATGCATAAAAAAAATGTTTTGTCGTGTTTGAATTGTCTGACTTCACAATGTTCATGTATCCAACTTGATGTGTTTGACACAAATTTCACGCCTCAAACACATCTGTTGTGAATGCAGCATTATAGAAATCTCTGGCATAAGCTTTGTTGACAAATCTACAATGGGTAAAACATTAAACAAAAATGGAAGCTAATGCTGTCCAAAAAAAAAAAAAAAAAAAAACTGCTGCACGTCCGAAGTTTGCAAAAGAGCACCTGGATGTTCCACAGCACTACCGGCAAAATATTCTGTGGTCAGATGAAATCAAATCAGAGTTGAGTTGTTTGGAAGGAACACACAATGCTATGTGTGGAGAAAAAAATGCACAGTACATCAACATCAAAACCTCAAGTGTGAAGTATGGTGGAGGGGGCATCATGGTTTTGGGCTGATTTGCTGCCTCAGGGTCTGGACAAATTGCTATCATCAACAGCAAAATGAGTTCCCAAGTTTATTCAAACATTCTGCAGGAAAATTTAAGACCATCTGTCCACCAACTGAAGCTCAACAGAGGATGGGTGATGCAACAGGACACTGACTCAAAACATAGAAGCAAATCAGCAACAAAATGGCTTCAAAAGAAGAAAATACACCTTCTGGAGTGGCCCAGTCAGAGTCCTGACCGCAATCCAATTGAAATGCTGTGGCATTTCCTCAAAAGAGCATGCCAGCCATCCCAAAAATATTGCTGAACTTAAACAGTTTTGTTAAAAGGAATGGGGCCATTGTGCAGGTCTGGTCTGCAACTACAGAAAACATTTGGTTGACGTTATTGCTGCTAAAGGAGGGTCAACCAGTTATTAAATCCAAAGGTTCATATACTTTTTGGACTAAACCAAAGAACTAACTACAAAAATACAAAAAGAAAAACAAAATACAAAAATGCTAAAAGAACTTACAAATATCTGGTAACTGGGCACACACAGGACTGAGACATGATACTCACACTCACACAGACAATGACACGAAAAAACACAGGGACTAAATAAACTAGGTTTACACAGGTGAAACACATTCGGGCAGGTAAGGCAATCACACACAGGCAGAAAACACAGTAGGCAGGAAGTAACAGAAAAACACAAGGACTGACTGGACATCAAAATAAAGCACAAGGGAAACAAGACATAAACACAAGACAAGACACAGATCTCTGTCTTCACACAAGACACTATGCTGATTTGCCGCTAGCAGCAGGTAACGTTAGCACAACACAGAGCCAACATGTGACACACAAGAGGAGAGAGACAGGTGCGTGGCTGCTAGCAGCGGAAAGCTAACAAATACAAGAGCAGAGTCCTTCGAAGTGACAGCGGTTTAAGCGCTGATATTATCCCTACACTTACTCAATCTAACGCACAACTTAACAATAGGAGAAAAGTAAAGAACAAACAAGCTGTGGAGCACACAAGGATTTATGTGCAGTGCATCCACAGACTCAACGTGTGCGTCATCAGCTGGCTAACTGCTGCGTACAAACCGCTGATCGCTCCAGACATAGCACACAAACAACAAGCCCCTCCTGAAGATTTCAGGAGAGGATACAGGGGACGGCATTTGTTAGGGCAACTGAGAGAGAACAAAGTTACTGATCCTCTTTTGGCTAACTTGCCATGAAACAATCAGTACCTGTACCCTGCATCCAGGGTACAGAGAGTATGCTTCACTACTGGGGACATTACAGCACAGCTCAGCTCAACATGTAGATAAATTTGTTTCTTCACAAAAACATGACAAGACGTAGGCTAGATAAGCCATAGCTGCTGGTTAAGGCTATAAGTTTATATTAAAGCTTGTTAAAATTTGTATTATTTTATGTACCAATGTCTGTTATTGTCATGTTGATTAGGTTATATCACGCACAGCCAATATACAGAATATAAAACACCCATGTAAACTTGTTTGACCCTGTGCTTTGTTCAGAATGTATCGGTACAGTCGATGTAATACGTATCGCATGAGGCTGTTGGAAATACCCAGCCCTAGTGCCATCCAGGTCTCTCTCCTGGTGTATAAGATGGGTTTTGGTTTGGTTGGGTTATTTGTAGGGGCTGTGGTAATGTGTGCAGTTTTGTCAAGTCACCCCAGTCACACAAGGACATATATTTCCTCATATACACCCTTAAAAACACTAACTTAAATGACCCACAATGAATTAAGCAAAAAGACGAACACAAATAAATAAATAAATAAAGGTCCCTCAATACAAATAAAATAATAACATTTTCAAAACAAAACTCAAAGTTCCATAATGCTTTGGGCTTCCTGTACTTGGTGTTCAAATAGAACAAACAAAAATAACATTTTCAGTTAAATTTTAGTTTTTACTCAGTTTGTTAAAAAAAAGAAGAAACTTAAATGTTCAAAAACGAAATAAACACACAAAATGAAAAACTGAAAATGAAAACTCACAACAGAGGACTGTGTTGACTCGATATCAAAGGACAGTGCTGTTTCCATGGCGGACTATATCATTGACTTTGAGCAGTGATATAACCGGATGAAAAAATACAACATGACACTGCCTGATGCTGTGTTAGCTTTTAAACTTTTAGACACAGTGTGTCTTGAAGACAAGAGTAGACAACTAGCGCTGACAGCGTGCGCAGAGTTGACTTTTATGTCTATGAAATCGGCATTAAAACAGATTTTCAGAGGGAAAACAGGTAGGATGTTCAACGGAATTCATGAGAATTAAGATGCAGCGTATTTCACAGAGCAAAGACCAGCTGGGAAATACAAATGGGGTAATGGTGCCCCACAGACTGGACACCACCAACAGCCACTACAAGGTACCAACCCACTCGACAAATATGGTAAGCAAACAAGATGTGCAATTTGTCAGAGCACATACGATTGGGCTAAAGACTGTCCTCATCGGAGGAATGAAGTAAAGTTAACTTAAGACGAAAACATGGAGGAATGTAACATTAATCTGTTTACTAAAGTAGTTATGACAGAGTGAAATAACTGAATCACTGGGGTCAGCTATTATTGACACTGCTTGTACACGCACTGTTTGTTGCCAGAAGTGGCTAGATAGTTACATAAAGAACCTTAGCCATGCCAAATCAACAAGCTACTGCAAACAGAATCTCCCAGCTCCAGAGCTTTCAGATTTGGAGATGGACAAGTAGTGTACTCCAATAAAAAAGTGAAACTTCCAGCCAAAATAGGTAAAACAAAATGCCACAGTTAAGTGAAGTTATTCCAGCTGATACCCTGTTACTGTTGAGAAAAATGTCCTTTAAGAAAGCAGGAACTGTTTTAGACATGGAGAATGACAGAGTTGTCATGTTCAAGCAACCTGTACCCCTTGAGCTCACAAGTTCGGGACACTATTGTGAGGACATAAGAGATGAAAATACAAAAGTGAGCTGTAATGAGAATGAGATCCTTATTGTCTCTGCTGAGAAAAACATAAAATTCTTGTCAAACTCCACAAACAGTTTGGCCACGCCTCTGCAGACCGACTACAGAGACTCCTCCCAAGTTTTGGAAATTTGGATAGAGAATGTCATGTTATTCTGCAAGAAATCATCCATGACTGTGACATATGTCAAAGATACAGCAGGACCAAGCCCAAGCTTGCTGTTGGTTTGCCTTTAGTCTCTGAGTACAATGAGACAGTAGCAATGTATCTACATGAGCTGGAACCTGGTGTGTGGTACCTCCACATCATTGACCACTTCACACACTTCAGTGCTGGAAACATAGTAAAGACCTTCAGAAACACACACAATATGACACTAACAGAAATTGTCTTGAAGGTGAAAAGAGAAAATGGGTGTGACTGGCACACTGCACTAGACTGGGCCCTTATGGCTAAGAATAGCATGCTTAATGTGCATGGTTATATTGCCAAGCTTGTGTTTGGTCAAAATCCCAACCTCCCTTCTATTTTAATTGATGCTCTAGAGGGCATCACTGTGACTGCTATAGTAGGACAGCACATATCAGCATTACATGCTTCCAGGAAAGCATTCACTGAGGTTGAATGCTCAGAAAGAATACGGAGGGCACTGTGCAAGCAACTTGGCCTACAGGTGACAAGCATGAGACAAGAGACAGAGTACTACAAACACGCAGACAGTACAGAATGGAAAGGTTCAGGTGTAGTTATCGGCCTGGAGGAGTTGTTGTATATATAAGGCATGGTGGAATTCTTGTTAGAGTGCATCAGTCTAGGCTGAGTAAAGTAAATGCACAGGATGAGGATAAACAAATACTAAACAGTGTTGGAGAGAATTACACAGAAAATGAAAATACAGCTCACAATGATTTATCAAAATGTTCGGATGATGAACTGAGTGTTAATGGTGAAGAACAAATCAATAATGACAGTGAGATAAATGTAATGGAAAACTTGACACAAACTAACATGACACACACTCAAACTTCTGCTGATGTAAAACTAAAAGTATTGGCATGTCACCTTGATGATTTTCTTTGGGCAGGATCAAAGCACTTTGGCACTCATGTTGTTCCTGTACTGAAATCTACAATTAATGTGGGGTGTGAAGAACATGAGAGTTTTTCATATGTTGGGATGAATATTGCTACTGTTGGTGAGGTAGTACTGGTACATCAGCACAGGTACATTGACAATCTGCAACCAGTTCACTTTCAGGCAGCACGGGCTGTACAGAGGGATGTTCCTATAAATGAGACAGAGAGAGAGAGAGAGAACAACTCGGATCCAAAATAGGATAGATATTGTGGGTTGCTAAGCAAACAAGGCCAGATGTTATGTTTGATACATGTAGTCTGGCCTCTAACATTAAGAATGCTACTGTGCAGTCTATACATGAAGGAACAAAGTTATTTGTAAACTTAAGTCAGAGAGGGTCACACTTAAGTTTCAACACTTGGGCAAAAGTGATGATTTGAGTCTAGTTCTCTTCAGTGATGCTTTACTTGGCAACTTCCCAGATGGAGGAACACACGGAGGGGCTTTGATTGCCCTTATGGGACAAGGAGGGAAGTTTTCTCCTCTTCTTTGGCAATCCAAGAAAATCAGACGGGTAGTGAGAAGCACACTGGCAGGAGAACCCTTGTTATGTCAGATGTATAGACAATGCAATCTTTCTGGCTACACTCTTTTCGGAAATGCCTGTCTGAATACTTTTCTGTTAATATGTGTGACCGATAACCATTCCCGGTTTGATGCCCTTAGATGAACTAAATAGGTCACAGAGTAGAGACACAGGTTAGAAATAAGAAGCATTAAACAGCTAGTACATGCCAAGAAAATCAAAGAGGTTTGTTGGTCTGATGCCAAATCCTAATCTGCTGATTGTTTGACTAAAAAGGGAGCTTCACCCTTAATGCTTTTGAAAGCTCTAGATGAAGGAGTCTGGGTACTGTGATGCTATTTTGTTTACAAAAGCAAATGTCACTATGATTTGCACTAATAATGTATGCACTATAATTTGTTAATGTGTGCAACTGTTGGTACTATTATGAAGGTTTCCCTAAGCAAAGCACACTGAAAATATTTCTTGTATATTCTCAAACATTTTGTGCTTTAAAAATAATTTCTTGTTTATGGTGAGTGAATATTTTATCAGTTAAGATATACATTTTATAATTGTTTTTATTTTATTTAAAAGAAGAGGGAGATTAACTTGTGATTCCTGATGCGATCTGATGTACTATCGCGTGAGTCTGTGAGAATTGTAGGTACCTTTCCCCGGGAATCAACATGGGCACTGAATAAAGCTTTTGGTAAAAGTAAAACATCGTGTTTTGGTTTAAAATGTGTAGTTTTCTTGGTTTTAAGTTTCCACCTCTTGCAGGTTTCTTCAAAAACAAAAGACACAAAATGGGAACCTTGGTCAGAGAGGATATAAGTTGGTACACCCCAACGTGTCAAAATTTCCTTGACCAGGTTCTGAGAGACGGTCTCTGCCATTGCTTTGTGGAGGGGAAACATCTCCACCCACCTGGTATAATAATCCACGTACACCAGGAGATAGAGATTGCCATGGGAGCTTTGTGGAAAAGGCCCCATTATATCTACTCCAAGCATCTCCCAGGGTCTCCTGACTTCAGTTTGCTGCAGTTTACCAGCAGGTTTCCCGGTCTCGGGTTTGTACATTTGGCAAACTTGACAACATCGCACATAGTCTCTTACATCGAGACTCATCTTAGACCAATACACTAAGGGCCAAACTTATCAAAGGTTTGCGTGCACGCTAACTGAATAATATGCGCTAAAATTGGAGCAAACCCAGACGCAGTTGAGATTTGCGTGTCTTACAGGAGCAGAGCGAACGCAATGCAGATTTTGCTCCTATGACCTAATGAATCTGTAAACTGAGGCGTTCTTTCCAATTTCCGCAATATTATTTATCAAGGCTCACCATGACTTTGCATGCGAAAATAGCGTATAAATGTAGCACGCTGGAGAAGGACGTGCTAATCTTTTGCACAGATATGGCTGCTGTGATTCGTGTGAGACGAAGGAGAAGAAATTAAGAAATACGTAGGTTTAGAGTGTTTGCCACGCCTGCAGATCTATTTGCCATGACGGATAAAAAAATTATTCACCAGCACTTTCAGCTATTCTTGGTTAAATTTTTGCTTCCATTTGTGTTCCACTTCCGCACCTTCCATGACCCAAAACAATACACGCAATGATGCCATTTAAATAGTGCCGCCCATCTGTTTGCACCTGTCACCGGCCACGCAGTTTGTCTTAGTAATTCACGCGCAACACAAACATTAATAGCGGCCGTATATTTTCTCACTGCACTCGCAGTTTAGCACCCATCTTAGTAAATATGACCCTAAGACTTGCAAATGTTTATAGGTTTTCTATCTCCCAAAATGACCAGATAGGGGATCACTGTGGTAATGGAGTAACAATTGTTGGCGAAGCAATGGAGGAATGTACACCTGGAACATGGCATCCACAGCTACTCCCTGAGTAGAGACAACGTGGCCCAGGAATTTCAGTGAAGTTCGAAAGAACTGGTTCTTCTTCATGTTCACTGTCAGGTTAGCTTTCCGTAGTTTGTCCAGAAATGCTCGCCAGCTCACCAAGGAACAACTCCATCAGCCACTGGAAAGTATAGCTGGGCCTAGGCCTGCCAAAGAACAGGGGATGGAAATTAGCCCTAGCTATAGTCCTGCATATTTATATGCACATTGATTTAGATGTATATGTTTATTAATGCATTGTCTCTTTAATTAAAAAATAAAAATACTACCCTACCGCACTTTACAATTTGTAATAATAAAAAAATTTAACTCAATGTTTGGTGTTCTATGGAGGCTCCGGTCAATGAAGGAGCAGAGCTAAGTAAGCCGAAAAAGGGAGTACCACAAACCCTGGGACAGTGAGGAGCAGCAAGGCTATGGGCGAAAGGCAGGTTTCTTTTGTGTTATATCAAAATGTATGCTGCTCGTGTCTGAAGAAACTAGCAGCCAATCACATCAGTGGCACCGCCCCACTGGTGTTGATTGATAGACAGTACCATTCTGCTGAAGTTAAAATAAATATGTAACTTACCTAATGGTACCAGGAGCTTTATCACTATGAAAAACAAAACTCAAAGCTGCCATTGCATAAACAGAACAACAATGGACAAACAATGGACATTCATTTATTCATTCATTTTCTACCGCTTATTCCCGTTAGGGGTCACGGGTGACAGCTCATAAGTAGAAAGTAAGGAAGTTGTTGGACCTAAATTATGACTGTAATACGATTTTTAGAACACAAGACAAAATAAGGGATTAATAGGTGCTTTATAATTTCCAATTGAGACCTAATTAACCATTAAGTAGCATGCTAATTAGCTTCTAGTTAATGGTTAATAGGTGGACTCTGAACTAAAGTGTTACCACCAGTTCCAACCATGTGATGCAGCCACTCACGTGCTAACATCCAAACACATCCTCTCACATTCACCCTCATTTTGAGTTGTGTAAAGGTCATTGTTAGGCTATTGATGAAAAAAAAGATAATATGTGTTTGTTTCTACTAATTTGCCAACAGTGTGTTTGTGTTGATCATTAACACTGAGCATTAAGGGTCAGCTTAATTCACAGTGACATGTGCTAACAGTCTGAGGTCAAAGGCTTAGTGTTGATGTAGATCTCTGAAAACCTGTAATTACTCACCTTTTGGAATAATGGTGCCTTTTACAAATGGATAATAGCAGCCTCTTTATTGTATTCTGTGAAAGACATAAGAGTACCAGAGTGTACCCTTCACTCACAAGCCATAGTCATTAAATACAAATTGTCTTCTGGCTTTGTCTCCAGCAGAACTTTGTATTTTATACATTCATAACTTGTGTAAGCTGAAAAATGGCTTGTATAGATAAGTTAACCAGCGCAACTCTAAAAAAGCTCCTATAAGCTTATGAGGAACGCTTATGGATTTTTTTTTTCTCTGTGGATAGCTACTCAGCCAGTCTGAGGAGAGAGAAAGTGCATGCTGAGTAGGTGATAAGTCAGAGACACAGGGATGAGAAGGCAGCGTTATACAGTATTATGGTAACTTATCAAGGGCTGGTGGAAGAATGGCCTCAGAATAGAAGCATAACTCATAAAGAGGAAGCAGTGGGTGCAAAATAGACTGTAAAGATGGGAAAGATATAAGAAGGGGGATAAAGAAAGATAAAGAGAGATTGAATCTATTCTTCAGTGATTTTCTTCACTATATGCTTTCCCAAGCTCTGTCAGCACTTTAGATAATGAACGACTTTTTCATGTCATTCTTCACGTTGCTTCTTTTTTCAATTTCACAATTTTCCAGACAATATTTTAAGCTAAGGTTGGGTAATTGCTGTAATTCACCCCCATGATAGCATTTAAGGCCATAATTGTATGTGCATATTGGCCACAATTTTGTACTCAACCAATCAGAAGCTAGAACAGTGCTCTTGTTATTCTTCACACCATAAAGCAATTTGATGTAGCCACAGACAGAATATAGTGTAGGTTATTGGCTGATGCAAGCAGGGAATGTCTGTTAATTTATGCATTTTTTATATCATAGCTTTAGCATTTCTTATTTTAAATATTTTAGCCTCTAGGAACCAAAACTGTAGCTTTGCCAAAAGCAAAATTTATTTTGATCTAATATTGACTTAGGTGCTTTATAACTGTAATCACTGTCCCTGCACACACACTGTGTTATGGATTTAATGAAAAGATGTTCATTTTATTTATTTAATCATAAAATTAATTAATCATCTTATTATTGTCATTACTATAATATTTTTTTTTTAATTATATATATTTTTACAAACCACTTCTACTGAATGGTTTAAAAATCAAGTTTTTTTTTTTATTTTTTTTTTTTTATTATCTTATCAGAAAATTATGCTTGAAATAAGTAAAAATAGCTTGAAACAGGAAACAGAAAAAAAAATTCTTCGAAAAAAGGCAAATAATCTAGTAATGAGTTACGTAATAAATAAATAAATCTAATTTAGTAAAAATTGCTCAAATCAAGATTGATGATCTGAATTTTTGCTCAAATCAAGATTAATAATCTGAATTCAAGTAATTTTATCTAATGTAAATATTGAAAATTTGCAATGTTCTATTTGCAGGAAGGACATACTACCCACTTTTCCACCTCGTTGTGAGAGTTTAAAAATAAACTTGATTAGCATTTCCCAAAAAATTTACATAACTAAAAGTATTAACAATACTCAGAAATTACTTTTAGTAATTTTAGTCACCAGTAACTGATTGAGTAAAAGTATCTGTTATTCCACCTCTGCTCTTATGGC